>JACJUY010002382.1:0-106832 GCA_014220935.1 Platorchestia sp. MABIK | reverse complement strand
TCATATCAGGTTACACTTAATGAATGAACAGCCAGACTGCGTTCTACAGCTGCCTCCTGGCCGACCGACTTCACCGTAGGTATGACCACTTCTGTCCAAGTTGTTGAATAAAGCTCAACTCTTGCATACGTTGTGTAATTTTGTTTTATTTTGCTGAGATTGTACACTATGCTTCTCGTTGCCCTTATTGTTGTTTTAGATATTTCTACCCGACTTCATGAGAAAATATTGCCTACTCAAACATTTTACATTCTATTTTATCCTTCAGGCGTCATACTGTGCCCACCTCTACAAGTTCCCAAGGTTGACTAATGGCTATATAACGTGATCGTATATATTATCTAAGTTAGTTATGTGTAGTACATTTAAATGAATAACGAAGCACAACATCTTGTCACAACGATCTGTTTGATAACGTACAGGCAAATTATATGCACTTGTATAATCTGGTGAGCTTTTGAATTATTTATTCCTACTAACTTTTATTTGTAGTATTTTAATCTTATTTTTTTTCGTGTTTTGTAAGCCTTATCTTTGATCTAACTGACAGTGAGAAATGGTTATTTCGCAAACTTTGCTTTTATCATGTAACTTTTGAAGTGTGTCAATTTTCATGTAACTTTTCATGTAACTTTTGACCCTGACAGTTCGAGTCGAATTATGTTCGTCACAAACAAAGGCATTGTTTGTACTCGAGTTGTTTATTCTATCGTGCATTATAATTCAAATCCTACCTTGATCGTTTAATGCCTGTGTACGAATTTATCAATACATCAATTTGATTTTTCTTTTCTTTCAGTTGCAACTAATTTTTCCTACTGGAAAACAAAAATGAAAGAATCATTCAGTTTATGGAGCTCCTATTTTCTATTTGGACTAGGTTTCAGTGATGCATGTGGTGAGTTATTATGATACAAGCGAAATTTCTCATGGTCATCATAGTGCAATGTTATTGTTTTGGTATAAAGTTCAGCTAATTCTCGTCGCCACTTGGCCTGTAACTTAGGTATGGTTGACAATTTCTATATTGTTACGAATGTTTGTTGTATCATTATGGAGAGACTAAGTACATCAATGAAGTTCAAATACTTTCGTATGATGTATGTCGAAACTTTCGAAGTACCTCTTTTGAAGTAGTTCAATAGTGAAAAGTCATATTGGGGCACTTATCATTGGCAGCAAATAATTTATCATTTGCAGTCGAGTTGTCCCTTCCTCCGTAGCAGACCTTAAAAATTAATATGAGCAGGCTCCAGAGCAGTCGTGTGAAATTTGGTGCCACAAGGTTCTGGTAGAAAATGTCTACGCTCGGACACAGTTGTTCGTTCATACGAGAGAACTGAAATGCCTTTTCATATGAACGAACTTGTACATTGCGAAAGGTTTTTTATAGGAAGAATGTCTTGGTGCCTCAAGCTTATCATGCTTCCTATGCTTCCTCTGCTAGTGAATGAATTTTGGACATGTACTCTAAATGTACTGAGCTGATAATCGCACGAGATCTAAACCCTTGTATCGGAACGACTTACTTACGCGATAAAGTAATATGTTAGATTTTGTGTTCAAGGCAATCGGTAGAAAAAATTATCTGAGTGAATAGTGTGTGATGTTTGTATTTTTTCTGAAAAATGTATTGTTTTCGGCTATAGTTCAAATTTTTAGGACTGTGAGAAAAATTTGCCAATGTCAATGTACTAGAATTTTCCCATTCTTCCTCTCTAATGGGAGTTTTCTCTCTCTGTCATGATTTAGAAGTGTTATCGAGCCCTTTCTTTTTTGGAAGCGTTATTAGACCATTCCGATATTGGACGAGTAATCTGGCCGTCTGGATCAAGTCCATGCCGCCTCTAAAGTAGAATCATAATAGGAGTATCGTTCAATCGAAAACATTGTTGAATTTATCCGTGTGCAACAGAACTGTAATCTCGTATTCCTGAAGTTTTTAACAGTATTTCCACTATCCTGAATGTTATTGATTTGATTTGGTTCAGCAGCCACTGATAGTTTATTGATAGGCGTTGAGTGTGAACAGTGTAGTCCAGTTACCACACACGAATGGACAGTGTGGTTTCTGGTTCATTCAATTAAGCTTCTATTTGAAATTGACACTGTCAACCTACTATCGAGTGCTATCCAATTAGAAATGTTAGATCCCACTTTCACTCACTTCGGTAATGATCCACACTGTTGAGCAAGTTGAATGGAACGCAAAATTGTATACTCTGGAGTTTTTTTTTGTCTTCCCAACGTATTAAACGCGTTTCTTCTTCAAATGACGATGTTAAGTGTTGATATCATTAATCTTCTTAGAATTAATTTTAATTTATTTTGCCGGCCTCTGTTTGTAAAACATTTGACGGCATTGAACTGTTCCTTTCATACCTCGCAAGGCATTCCCGGAAGAATGTAGATTCATGTGTTATCCTTCTTCTTTGCACAAGAAAGCCTAATTGATTTTATGTAGTTTTAAATGATAGCTGTTAACAATCTATTTGCTCTATTTTCTCGTAAATGCACACATCTGTAAGAAAGATAAAGATACCCCAATGAAATATCGTATAAAATTCTAAGCCTTACCGATTCTCACGCACCCTGTTGAGTAATCCATTTGAGTAACCCGACCCAGCCAATCGGTCTCTATGAGATGAAACCCGATAGGACCCTTTAGGCAGCTCTTTTAGCTCTATTTTACCCTTACTATTTATCTTTTGTGACTCAAGACGCCATTGAGGTGCTTCACAGGCTACTGGAAGTATCTGATGGAGCTTTTGTTGACTGCCTGTCCGAGGCTTTCCCTTCTTCCTCTTACGGTCGCCTGTTTTTTTTTTAATGGGATGCTATCCAGTAAAATTGACGTCCTTCATTGTTTCATTAGTTCATTTTGCATCAGTTATTAACTTAGCCGAGGTAGTTCAGTCCTAGAGTAAATTTCAACGTTGTAGTGTCAATTATTCAGATTGAATGCATTTCCTGCTACTATGATGTGTTGGTCTTTCGTGATTGGGGATGGGAGCAAGGCTAGCGGGACTATGGTATCTCTTGTGAAGGCAATATTGAGTGTTGAGTATTTATGAATTCGAGAAAAACTCATTTGAAGAGAAATAGCATCGATTGTAAAGTTCATCTGGTAATGGACGTATTTTCATTTACCCCCACGTTTAGGAAGATGTCAAAGATTTTTTCCGACTAATTTTCATTGTTTATTTCTCTTTACCTCCTCCATACTTTAAAGTTTACTCTACGTCACTTATTGCAGTCAGAATTAGCAGCACCCTTTTCTAAGAATGCTTTAACTCTGTAAAAATGTACTGAAATTCCGCGCTTGATTTAATGTGTTTACTAAATCTTTTATGAGCGACTCCTTTTATGGGGTTGGAGGGCTCAACTTTTTTAGAAATAAACTCTTCTTTATTTTTCCATCGGGCTGCTTGCTCAGTCATTTCCTGGTGCGTGTGTGTCGATGTGCCACGAGAGGGCGCAGGTCGCGTGCGTAGCCATTACAGGATGGATAAGTGGTGTCCTCTACACTTATTATACGGTGAGCCTCCTACAAAAATTAGCCTAATAACAAGTGTGCTCATCGCTTCACAATAATGATCATTTGGAGGCCCACTCATTTCCCTGATGAGTCGCTTATCATTTTGTCTTTTCATGTATACGATGTTCGGCTCAACTTTATGCGCTCGAACCTAATTCTTTGCCAGCTTCCTTCACTCCACCGTCCTGATCTGAGCTCTACTGGACAGATTTTATGGCCGATCTGGGATCGCTTCAGAGTGTCTGTTAATGTAGTTCGTGTGTCACTTAACTCATGGGTGGAGCTATGTAGTTTTTGTTCGCTTTCGATGTTTTGATTTAGATGCAACGGAGTTTTCTCACACTTAAGTTTTCACCTGTAGGTTCTGTCGGAATTCCAAGTTAACTTCGTTCAACATGCGTGTTTGATTGTTTTTTGATATGGTTACAACAGTCTACAACAATTGTCTTTCATTGTATTAGTAATAAAAAATTTTTGTGAGAAAAAGGTGTAAACTTACATTTAGTTTCCATCGTAAATGTCTTGAACCTTCGACAAAACTCATACCGATTCTGTTTTCATCTCTGAAGACTGGTTCATCTGATCAAGTTTTTCTGCACCTCGGTGATATTTGTCAGGCTCGAGTATCTGTTGCTGTTCCATCCTGGGACCCGGAGTCGAGGTTATCGGAGGTAACTCTTGCCTCTTCTCGACCCTTTTTCTGGCGATGCTGTGAAAGATGCTATCCCGTCACTGGTGCGCTATACTTGTCTCCGTGTTATCTTCACTTCTCCGTCATCTCCTTTATCTGAGTCATCTTCCATGAGAACATGTGATTAAATTATTCTTTTTATAATTTGGTCTTAACGTCCTCGATGTACATACCGTCTAATTTACTATATTGTTTTAATGAGATCTAAAGTAGAACTCCCTGTAGAGTAGTTGTAGTTTGTGTGATGAAGATATCATTCAACCTCATGAACTTTGACTTTGCCTTTCTTTACCAAATAAGTCTTAGTATGATTTCTTGTGCATCTTACCAATTTTTATGATCATTTTTTCAATCTTTTTGTTGGTGGCGCTGATAGATAAGACGTGAATAGAGTTGTTCCGTTTACTTTAGTTTATTCAGGTTTCCTTTCGTGGGAACTTTTTTATCAGCTGAGAAAATTCACCTTGAAAAATCTGTAAAAACTATTCGTTTTCATAATTATCTCAAACTTTGCAATTGTTATCGTTAATAATATTCGTTTGCGCTACCTCGTTAACTTGTTTACGGTTCAGTTCAATTGACACTTAAGAAATGAGATCATTAGATAATTTTCAACTGATTCAATGCACTCATTTTGCCCATCTTCTTGAAAACTTCGCAATACCAAACACAGTTGCCCACTGTAAACTGTCGTCCTCTTGACTTAACACTCGAGTATTTGCTTTGCTTTTTCGTCTGTAAGATCTGTCCTCCTTCAATTTGAGCTCAGTGTCTTCAACATTTAAATTCTTAGGCGCTTGTCTGTTGATGTGACTGCGCGTCCGCCGATCTGTCGTCGCGCATCCGTCACGACACTTGAGGCCCGCCTGACCCGTAGGGGCTTTTTGTGTGTCGTCTCAGCTGAGGCTTCTTGCGCCTACGCTCCCATGGGCCCTAGGCAATACACGCTGCTTGTTTGCGATACGACCCATCTATGGGTCGTTTTTGACGTTTTTAACGATCTTTCAAAATGTTGAAAAATATTTTAAAATTGAAGGTATTTTATGGACCCAGTTAATGTTTGGTATTTGTAAATTGTTTACAATTTTTGCCTTTAAATTTGAGTTGAATATTGAACTTCAGTTTAACCCATCGCATTCAACGCGTTTATGCCTCTCCTGAGGGAACTTGCGTTCCTGCGATCTAACACGTTGCATGAGCTGCCCCCCTGTATATACTCTTTAAAATTTTGCGATGCTGCTCTCGATCGAGTGTGCACCAACCGTGTAAACACTGTCTACTTGAGCCAAAGTGCGCGTGTTTACTCTTCAAAGTCATGTTGCGGCACTCGATGCGTTCTGTCAAGTACGGTATTCAGTGCACGACTTCTGTTGTACTTGCATCCAAAACGTCGTGCGTGAAGTTAATGCTTGTTCAAGATATAAATACACTCTGAAATGCTGTACTTAACGGTGTTTTCCGGTGTTTGGCGAACTTGCATTTCATTATTTCGTGATCAATAAATTATGTTTCTGTGGAAAGTAGCACTGTTGAGAAATAATTTGGTCCGTTCACTCATTTATTTCGTTCTAGACTGTTTAGTTTGTGTGAAATTTTGTCGCTTCGTTAGACGGGGCCTCGTGCCTCTTGGCTTCGTGAATTTTTGTGTAGTGTTATTGTAAATTGTGATTCATTGTTGCTCCCTTTAGAAAGATGCAAGTGTTTTATCTGTGCTAATTAGTGCACCGAGGGGAAAAATGTGAGGTCCCGAGGTAAAGATTAGGGGAGCCTTTTGTTGAAATGGAATGAATTTTTGTCGCCGATCCCTTAATGCCATGCAATATGTCTTCCTCCTTTTTTTCTTGGGAACACCTTTGTTGTGACTAGGGAGGCTGGACCTAAATATGTAATCTACAATCTACGATTTATTTTTGCTGCGTCATCCCACGAAATCAACTGCTCAAGTTCGGTGGAAAGAAGTTTTTAAGAAGCTTTATTATAGAAGACGAAAACTTTTTCCCGATCAATTCATTCAGAATGGGAACATAACCATCATGTTTCCATATGTCTCGCATTTCCTATCATTAATTTTGCATTCGCATTTCCTCATTATATTCACTGCTCTTTTCATTGGGTCTCTTCGTGGCGCTGTTCTCTTCTTTAATTTCGATGAGCTTTTCCCCGCAAGTGAAGTGTGCCGGCACAAGGGGCGGAGGGACAGGAGGGGGGCAGGGCGCATCGCCCCGTTTTTCCCTCGCTCTAATGCGCGTTGTTGATGGTAACGGCCGCTCGCCCTGACGTCCCCTCCGCTCGCTGCTTCCCTCATCGCTGCGCGATTTTCACTCTTTGATGCCTCGCTTCAGTTCTTTGTGCGTGTTGGTGTTTCCCGTGGACTTTATTTCGGTTCCTCTTTGCTGTGTTCTTTGAACTTTCGTACAGCGGTGAAACGCCTCTGTAGCGTCTTCGGTGGTGAAACGTATAAAATAATGATAGTAATAATAATCTTTGAACTTTCATATCGTTTCATTTTTGCTGATGTAATATTAGTTTCTGTTTTTTTTACACATAATTTTATTCATGTGTTTTGTGTTCGTTCATAAATGTGTGTTTTTTGTATAGCATGATGGTTTGAAATTGTCCATGTTGATGTAGAAGGGAATTTTTAAGCTTCATCAGGTAATCAGTTGGATTTCAGTTTTTCACTTCAAAGTTCTTCGGAGACAAAATCGAAATAATTTTAGTAAGCTACACTCTCGTTCTTCAAAAAGTATTCAACTAAAACGGAAATAACGTTGAGTGAATGAAAACAGTTATTTAATTTCAAATCAATGCTAGTTTGATGGAACCATGTGGAGCTGCTGAACGGTTTTAGGCAAAATTTTTTTATTATTTATTTCATGCTGTAGGTATTAATCGTATTTTATCTTTTTGAGTTTCAGAGGAACACTTTCTCATTCATATCACATGAATGCGACAAATTAAAATCTGTTACTAATGTGTCGATTACTATCTTGATTAAAGTTCTCGGGCATACTTAATTTTACAGTTTCAAGTTTTACTTTTCTTTCCTTGCTCATTTCAATGAGCGCTTTTTAAAAATTAAAATTATTTAAAAACTTTCAATGTTGTTTCCTCTTGCTTACTCATTCGATAACTGGAGTTTTGTACAGCTGCTGGTCGTTGTTGAAACGGTCGTTCACCATTATTTAATTTTTATAGTTTAAATTTTGAAAACACGCTTGTCAAAGACAAAATTTACAAAAATTGAATCGTTTTATTATTTGAACTCGTAAATAATTTACTCGTTTTCAAATCACTATTGTACTGACCATTATTTGTGGCAATCTTTTCGTAGTTCTACAACCACTCACTTTTTCAGGTAGCGAGTCCTGTAGTATAGCAGACTTGCGCCATGCCACCGTTCCCTGCAATGCGCAAGTGTACGACGAATTTTGTATCTTGTTCGCGCCCACAAGACCTGCGTGTTGACCCAAGCTGATGATGCTGGCGTTGTTGCTATGTGGGGGCGTGGAGCTGGGTGCTAGTCAGCCTTCGGAGCCTCTTTAATTAGCAGGCGGGCTATTTGCTGTCTCATTTGGGTTGTGCAGCCATCTCCCGTCAAGGCTTGTGCACGCAACTTCTTTCTCATCTCTAAAAGAACTGTGTACCCGAGCTGCTGTCGCGTGCTGAGTAATTCAGTTTTTTACAATTTCTTTTCTGTTTTAAAATTTCTAATTTGCGTCGTCCATAATACCACTGTTGAGTTAGATTTTATTTGATCGGTGGGATAAATTTACCGAGTGAAATATTAGAGCGCTACGTGTTATTTTAATTGAACGCTCCAACGATTAAATTATAAGTTAGTTTAAGCCTCCCTAACCGCATCAAGAGAGGAAGGAGGCAGGCACCATTCATCACGGAATTATAGAAACTGGGTCTCCTCAGGAGGCATAGGATAGGCAATAGGTTTAGGTTCGTTAGGAATGTCTCTCCTATGCTGTGGGGACTGGCGTCCCCAGGGAAGATATTGGTGGTTATCTATAGATGGCCTCGTGAAATTTTATCATTCGTGCTCAGCCTTCATGTCAACTTCACTATCTCTTCCTTCCTAACTTGCTGTTTCTATGCACCGGGTATCCAGTGTGGGAACACACTTTGTGCGTAGATTCCCTGGTTTCTACAGTCTATACTAAAAGGTCTCTTCTCGTTGTCCTCTTGAGGTAGTCTTTCTTGTGGCTAAGGATTCTTCAACTAATACGATGATAATGATTCTTGAGACAAAGGGAAAGAGTTCATTGAAGTTTCAAAGCTCTTTTGAGGATGTTTACCAAGTTTATCACTCATAGGCGCTGCGTCGATAGTACCTTGGCCTAAATTTGCATTTTTCAGTTCGTTGAAACAATCATGGTAGAACTTAAACTCCATGCAGTTTTCTAATTGAGTTTTTGCAACTCAGCCATGGTTAGAGCAATGTTGTGTGGGCATTTCAAAGAACATTGTATTTCAGTTTCCTCGCTTTGGCTGGTGGAAAGTTGAACATATTCAAATTTTGTAAGCATTATTATATCTGAAAATCTGTGAAAGACTGTTTTCGACATCTTTCTACAAATACAAACTGAATGTTCCTACATATCAATTTTCTTCCATTCAAATTGCATTTTTGTGTTGCTGCGTTATCTTCTAATAGCTTGAGAATATTTTGAACTACGATAAGTTCAATTCTCTAGCCTGTCAAACCAAATGCTGGGCAATCTACTTTCCGTCGTGGCAATAATTCTATTGAGAGCCTCTTCACAAATTTGCCAACGCTGGCGTCCTAATTAACACAAGAACATAATATCTAGGCCCCGGCGATGATGAGATTTCTGAATTATGATAGAATTTTAATTCATATATTTTATGGTGAGCGCTTGCTAGTAGAGCATTAAAACCATTGGGTGTTTTCTCTGCAACAGCCTTTTATTGTGCGATGTTTTATGACTTCAATTTATTCTGCAGATGATAATTCATTGTAAAATATTTAACAATGCTCGTTTGTATTGAATTCTGAGGGAAAAGTTCACGTATTAAACGTACCGCATATCTGTACGTACAACCACTTTAGAACACATTTTTGTGGACTTTGAGTCGTTAAAAAGAAATGTTGAGTGAAAACTTTGCCCACTAAGCTGCACGAGTGCGTGGCGTAGGGCCTGGAATGGCATGCTTGGTATCTTATTTACCCCTCGGAATTTAGTGCCTCCGTCGTGGATTCTGTGATTTGCATGGTGCGCTTGATAATCGTTAACATGATAATGAGCCTCATTAGTGATGACATAAGACCCTTGTTATCGTCATCACTCGAGCTTCTGGCCGTAAGTAATGAAGCGCTTTGAAATATTACTAAACTCAGACTGGTTTATCAACGACGGGCTTGATTGACTTACTTTGAAGATCGTTTTTGCGCTGCAATCCTCTCGTGATTTGCTGAGAAATTGAACGGTTGAAATTTTCCATCACTGGCTGACATGCGACTCTATTTTTGTCTTTGAAATTCTGCGAAAATCTCTGGTCGGCTGTTTTAATACCTATTTCCAAATACCAACTGAATGCTTCTACACGTAAATTTTTATTTTATTTCAAAATTTTTTTATATATTTTGTTACAGTAGCTTCTACATCAAAAGACTGTGCCTGATAAATTCCACGTATATTGAATAATTGTTATTTTCTGTACGTTTACTTAATAAAGTTTAGATATAACATTTCTACCTTATTCCAGCAAAGATAAATTTCGGCCAAGCATGACGTTAACAATTATTTTTTCGAGTATCCAATCGTTACGAATTCAAAAATACGCTCTTGCTTTTTATCGTTTTTATAAGATGTAAAAATTGTCGCTTTTGGTGAATTACTGCTTTACTTTTATTTACATTCGTATGCGAAGTTATGTAGTTATAATTCCTTAAATGTCGTTTCTCAGAATTTAGCATTACGTGAGTGTTCGTTCATGGTAAATTAGGTTCCATTTCGGGTCTGCTCTCACTTGTGTTCGTTTCCAAAATATCTTTGTTCGAACATACATCGCCTACCTCAAAGTTATCCACACTTTTCTGCACTTTTTTTTACCACACTTACTTCTAAGGTATCCGTACTTTTGTGTAAATTGTTCTTCCATTCTTCATGCGAATATCGAGAGTGCAAAATATATTGCATCTGAAAATTATAAACATAGTATTTGCTTTAATTTAGGAGGGTAGATTTGATATTTCATTCATAGTAGGTCGTTGAGATGCTCAGTAATGGTGCGCTCTTATGTTAAGGCACGTTTCATGCGGGACAGTTTACCGCCCGAATGGAAGGGCTGGTCGCATTGGGCGAGATTTACCTTCGAAGACTGGTCAAGATGTGGATTTTGCCCTTACAATGATTAGCGAGTGTGTTCAAATTATTTATGGGCGAATATAGTGGATTCAGTATTAATTAAGCTTTGGCGCTCTTCAATGACTGCTGCTGCTGCTCAGATGTAGCCTGTCCAAATTATGCTCACATTCATGTTTAGAGCGAATAGGAGTTCTCTTGCTTTCGCCATTTCTCTTGTGCTTTCGTTTGTGATGGATTTGGTTTAAACGGGATGATGATCGTTTCTTCCGCACCTATCACTTTCTTTGAATTGTTACTTACATTTATCTTTTGTGAAGAGTTAAAATCTTGCTGTTTCTCTATGCAGGGTGTGAAGACACGTTGTGTATAAATTCTCCGTTCTTTTAATTCAAAATTTAATGGTGTCTTCCTCCTTATTTTCGTGGAACACCTTTGTTGTGGTTGGGGAGGCTTAAACTATCATATTCTAATATCGTATTCATAATATATTCATAATATCAAATTCATGACATATTTTTTTAAGAATTTCATTGCATGAAATGTTTGCAAAACCTAACAGCATTAAATCAAGATTATTCGCGAAACCAAATGCAAAATAAAACCCTGTATAAGTGCTCTTCAGTCGCCTGCTGAGGGCAAAAGTTGGTGTGCGAGCGGCCGCACGAGCGCGTGGAGAGCGTCGTGTATCGTCGGCTGGACTGAGCAGTTCCCCTCGTAATCAGGTTACGGCACCCGTCTCTGCACTTACCCTCTCTTTCTGCGCTCGTATCTCACAAATTTGTCCTAATGCATCAAATGATTCAATTATCTATCGAACTCCTCCCCATAGTTTTCTCTTACAAGGTCTTCCGAACTATCAGCTTGTTTGTGCCTTCGTTGAATTTTGCATGTGTACTCGTAATACATTCCCTATCATTTTTTAATATCTCTAAATAGTTTGTAGTTCAGTTTTTTCTTCATTATAATGTATAATCGTTCGGCGCTGAAAATCGAAATTGGCACACGATTAGTTCTTTCCTCAATTTTCTACTGGAAACGTCATATTATGCTAAAATTGCATGTTCTTTCAAAGTTTCATTTCAAGAATAATTTTGCTTACCTTTCTGATTTCATCTTAGCGCTACTTTCCGTCACGCAAGCTAGGCTGAACGAAAGAAGCGAAAGAGTCTTTCTTAATTGGTGCTGTAGTGCGATAAAAAGTGGAGCTGGTCGTGCCCTGGAATTTGTGGACGCATTCAAGTGTCAGGAGGCATCAGACTGTCGCCCGCCGCTCCACTGACGCTACACTCGCGGCCTCCTATCGCTGCCCAGCCTCAAACAGTCGCCAGTGGTAAGTGCTGTGCGCAAATTTATCAGAAGTTTACTTTAATTACCAATAAAATGGCTTTAAAATTCTATGAACGGATGGATTAGTGTTATTTAGTGTGACGGTAAAATGTGGTTAAAGTCGATAGTGTCATTCGATTTACGCTTCGAGTTATTTTTCATGTTCTCGATGTTGCAGTTGCATTCGTTTGATGACATTATTTCTTTGTAGAATAATCCGACTCTGAAAAACTTGCCTTTGGACTGGCCCAATAAATCAGGCCCAGGAGAGCTGCCAAGAGAATACATCGGTCGCCTACACAATCGGTGGTCGCCTGAACTGACGGCGTGCCGTACTTCTCAAGTCTCGTGCGCCGCTTCCCGGTCACTTGTTGGGCTGTTCCTCTGATCCAGCTGCTGGGCTGGCTTCAAAATTTTCACGTGGGGTTAATTCTGTGAATCGGTTTGCACACCAGGGATGGTCTAAGAACATTTATGGCTAACATTTACACCAGGATTTGGTGTAAATGGTGGTGCTGAAGCTTCCTCATGATTCAATTGTTAATTGTTTGGTGCTGTATTGTACCCCAGCTCAAGTTCTAGCATTACTGTATTTATGTTGTTAATTTAAATGCTCTTATTTTAGAGTCCGAACAGCAAGCCTACGAAAATCCGCTTTTTTACTATATCTATTTTGGATTATTTTCTGAGATTTAATTAGAAGACGAATGAGTTATTACGGCCATGATTATCATTGTTGGTGATTAATTTCATTAGAGTACACCCCTCAGGATGATACAACTATTGTATTTATGGGAATTAGCACTCCCAGGGGGGAAATGTGAGGGCCTGAGCTGCGAGTTAGGTACGCCTTCTTTTTGTTGAAATAAAATGTTTTTTGTTATGTTAAGGACCACCTTTTTTCGGTTCACTGCTGTCCTGTTTTTCAGCACCTACTACTTTCTTCTCCAACTTTTATCTTGTTTCATGAACTTCTTTCTCAACTTCTTGTGTCTGTGCCCCTTCTGCATAGATTCCGTATTCCCTAATATCCATCCTAAATGGTGCCTTCCTCCTTCCTATCTTCGGTACGCTCTTTTTTTGTAGTGGTTTGGGAAGCTTAAACTAACACTTAATTGAATCTAATCTTCATTAGAGTACACCGTACGATAACGGCAAGTGAATGATTCATTTCAACTATTTCTAAACGAATATTTGAATGAATCAATTTGGAACTATTACCCATTTATTTATTTAGAAATGAATTCGAAAGTATTCAGCTGTAAAATTTATTTTCCTTAACCTTTCATCAGTTGCTCAAGATGCTGACTCTTTTCACAGAAATGCTATAATATTTCATTTATTCGGATCTCGAAGAGTTCCCTTTACACACGGGTGCCGTGCTTTCGGCTAGCGCTGGCGCAGCTCTTAGGTTGTCGAATGGGCAGAGGCAGTCCATGGAACAGTGAATCTTGTGTGAAGCCCGCCACACTACTTAGAGGTGTGTTGAAATGGGATTAAAATCCAGTGTATTTGTAGACGGCAGTTCGTGTGGGTAGGATTCCCGAGGCTCTTTCTCGTGAAGGATGTGCTAATTATGTGCATCCTAATAATAGTTTCTATAGCAAGCGTACGGTCTTTAGGCATTCTCAGCTGCCGGTAGCTGATCGAACAGCACTCATCTGACTGTGATAATTTTATGGATTTTATTCATAGAATCAGTTCAGCTTTGTTTTTTGTTTCCCCGCCTTCGTGTTCTTGCACGGAAGTTGGTTCACGCATCGTATTGGCTAGCGTCTGCTCGATCAATATGTCTTCCATTTCTTTTACCCTTAATTTTTTTCAATGCAAGATAATTTCTGTTGGTCAAAGCTCCGCCTCAGAAACTCGTTTGCCTCGGTCTGTCGACCAGTACTGTAACAAAGCGAGGTTTCTTTGCTATTGTAGAGAAAATATTAGTGCGCGCGCTAAATTACTTAATATTTAAAGCAGCGTGGCAAATAACTTCGTTTAAATTCATATGGAAGTATAAATTTGACTTGTTGCCATTGCAATGCAAGTTCATGGAACCGTTTTGTCATAATCAATGTCTGGTTGCGTGTCCTTCAGTGTTTACCAGTTGGTTATTCATTCATGCATTCGCTCGCAGATGCATGAATACACGTGCCATTTGACATACGATCACCCGAGTAACCCGACGCATTCCATCATGTTCTTGCTAGATATGTTGCATTGTGTGACATGCATTTATGAATAAGTTGATTTGCCATAAAGGTCAAAAAATTGGGAATGAAACAGGTGCTGTCTTACTTTCCTTTATTTTCCATGTTGAAACATGCTATAATAATTGTTTTTGAAAAATTCTATATCAAGTCGAGCTAATTCAGTATAACCCATTGGAATACGTTTTTTACGAGTATTGTATCTAAGCATTTCTTCTCGGCATGAGCGAGGAAGCCACTTCATGTATTTTATGTGCTTAGACTGTTATATACGATCGTCCTTTTCGGTCACGTCCGGCATCTTACCCACCCACGGGAGAAGGCTAGAGTTCCACTTGCTGGAGCAACTTGAATTCGGTCAGTATGAGTCATCATTCAACATTCGATTTTGTGTGATGCTTTCAACATATTCCAAAGGTAATATATTCAATTGTTTTAACCGTATGTCGTCAAAGTTATGACCTGACCCTCAATGAGGGTTCCTTGTGAATGAAGACGGTTATAAGGACCTCTTGTGCTGATTTGTTCATCCGATCTCGTCATTTCATTAAAATTGTTAACACTTCATTCGAAAGACACGAACTTTTTATGAAAGTACGAATTGAAGACTGAGAATATTTTTAAGCAAATATCAGAATTATGTAAAAACTAGGCTGAAGTCGTGCTCAACCTCATGTTTTTTCCGTATTCTGTGTTTTCTACAGCTAAATTGAGTGTACAAATTCGACTTGCTTTCTGCTGCAAGTTGTAAATTTGTTGATGTATCCGTAAACGCTGGTCCCAGTATCCTAGAGAGCCGGTCAGTGATAAAGAAAATGCTGGCTTAAGTTCCTGAAGAGAATATTTCAAAGATCCAGGATAACTGAGCCGAAGATTCATCCCAACGCCGGCTGCGATTGGGCCACCCAATGTTTACTGCTCCGAAACTACACCCTCGGACGACCACTCCGGCCAATTAGCCCCATGAACGGACTTGCCAAAGTGCCTCTTGGCTCCCGCAAACGACGCTTCACTTTCTGATTGAGCCTGATCACCCTTATGACAAGGCCTGTACTTAGCATTGCGTAAATTATTCTGCCCGTGTCAAGGAGTACCTCATCGGCTCGGATAAATATTCTCGCGCCGTGAGAATTTGGTTCTCGAATGTGATATCTTTATGGCTGCGTATCTTGGGATCAGATGCTGCTATTTTTGGACGAGTACATCGAATCCATCCAGTGTTGCTCAAATATTACCTTTCACTCTTGCGGATGTCATTTTATTTTCTTGCAAACGCACCAATTACCGTTATGAACGCATATGTATGTCTTTTTTGAGCATTGTCTGAATGCTCAAAAAAGCAACAACACGCTTTGATATTGACATCTGCATGGTACTATTGTAACATTTTTTGTTATGATTTTTTTTAACTGGAATGGAGCCTGATAGCCTATAGATGTCTTCGTTAGTGCCGTACTTGTCTCAATTCATTAATGTGAAAGAATTTATCTATTTTGAAAATTTTTTTATCTGTAGGAATTTCAGTTGAGATTACAGAAGCTCAGCATTGGAGTTTGTGGGAACCTTTCTCGTGTAGCTACCTTTTCAAATGCCAGCTCCAGTCCTACGTACGTGAAGTATTCCATCGAAGATGACAAAAGAACGCACACGCTTTTGGTCTCGGCTGAGGAGCGTTAAAAGTGCGCGATTGTTGGGTTGTCGTGAGTTGTTTCTCACGTGCTTCACTCGGGTTACAACCACTTCATTGTCATCCTCTGCGCGTTAAAATTACTCTATTCTTCTGTTTTCTACTCGAGGCCATTTACTAGAACTCTACTATAATACTTAGACTCAATCTTAGAACAAATTTTTGGGTCATTTTGAAAAAAATCTGTACGTGTTTTCTCTGTTTGGTTAATAAAAAATTTCAGTCGACTTTGGAATAATAAGTCCACGTTCATTGCGAAGCAAGACGTATATATACTCGCACACTTCTTCAGCTTTCAACTGCATTTCCCAATTGAGGTTTTCAAGTTCCGTGAATTTACAAAAAATCAATTTCCAGGGATGAAATATGCGCAGCTTTGGGTTTAAACATGCACGCCTGTACGTACATACTCGTATTAAAGCTGTTATACACTGACACAACGCTAACTTCCGTGGTCTGCAACTGGTTGTACATGCATTTGAGCTTTTTTCTTTGTTGTTCATCATGAATGTTATCGTATAGGTAGAGCTTTTCATTTGCACGTTTGCTCTCCTAAGGGTATGGATATTCGGTGAGCTGAAATGATCTACTGGTATTTCATGTTTCATTAAGATTTTCTTCTTTGAATTTTTTGTGTTCAAGCACGATAGTTTGCAACGGCTATACTGGTGGAGTTCCACTCATAATTTCTTGCTGTTTAATTGGTCATAGCTATTTTTCGGCGTCCTTCGTTTGTGAATTTCACGTGATTCAGTATTCATCGAAGAAGTAATCGTTAGGAAGGCTCATAGAAAAGTCTTTTTATACCCTAAGTAAGTATTTTGAGTTTAGTGTATTCATCAGATGCAAAAGAATATCCCAAGCGGAGTGTCCTGTTGATTTTCATCTAGTGACGTGAACGAATCTCTTTGATTCGAAAAGTTGAATTGCCGGGTGGGAGTTGTGAGCGAGGGCAATTATTTCAGTGTGGTGTCACCTCCCCCCCTCCGGGAACGGCGGACAATTAAGTCGCCTGCTCTGCTTGTGTGCCCTCGCCGCCTCACAAAGGTGCTCTGTGAGGCGCGCGCTCTGGCCCGTTGTTGTGTGTAATTATCCCCATAGGGCGGTGCATTATCTTACCCATTAATAATACTCATCTGCCGGACGATGTTCCTTTGTGGCGCTCCTATAAGCACGGGTCCTCAACAAAGGTCGTCTTCTCTTTGCTTGTCTTGGCCGCATTTCACGTTCTTTTTCAAATGGGTGCCATTATAACATAACGTTTCCGTTTCAGTTGGGCGCGGCATCGTCCTGCTTAGTTCTCCGCTTTTGTTTTGTGTGCATTTGTTGTCGGTCGTAGATGGTATTCCGTCTCATGTGTGGAGATTGTCCGCCGTCTCCGAAGTTGTATTTCTGTTAAGAGAAATTAATTCCTCTGTATCTCGAATTTATTATGTTTGTTCATTGAATGAGCGCTATTCTGAGGATTCTATGTACATAAATGACATTGAAATATCTCTTCGATGTAACTATTGGTCAGGTATATTTAGCTGTTAACGAGTTGGGCTTCGTTATTTGACCGCTTTGAGCAATTATAAAGTATAATTCGAAGAATGGACTAACCCAAATAAATATCCCAAAAGAGTGATGTGAAAACGCAAGCTAATCAAGCTAGTTTAGAGTAAATTACTGTGAGAACTTAATGTAACTTCAAATGCAGACTCGTCTTCGTCTCTTGACTGTTTTCTTTTATTTCTACGAATGTTACTTTCTGGACGTTGATTGTCATTTTATAAAATATCTAAATTATAAACGCTCAACTTGGCACTAAATAGTATTGAGTTTTTAAAATGTTTCTTAGGCTGTTTGGTGTACGTACGTTTCCAGCGATCCTCTCTTCACAATACAGTTGTTTCTTTTCAGGTGTCATATTGTTTTTATCGAACCGAGTTTTTTGTATCCGTGAACGCATGCATGATTGTACAGTTCACCGATGGTTGAGTGCTCCTCGGTTCAAGACCTCGCGGATTTCGATGCTCGTTGTAGTCTCGGTAATTTTCTTACCAAGGCTCATCGTTCATTTGAAAATCATTCATGTGATGCTCATTACAGAGCAATCTGTCCAATTGTTGGTTCAGGTGACACGTTAAACGGGGTGACTTGTGATGGAGTGGCTTCTCGCCTGTTATTGCCTCTGTTAACTGAGCTTCAAACGATCTCTACTTAATTCAGACCCTACGCAGGCATTCTCTGTTGGTATTCATGTTTTCCGAGCCGTGGATTTTAAATATCTACGATCCATTTGTACTTTTTGTTAAGCTCCAAAACATTCAAATACAGGATGATCAGGTTTGAAGAAGCTATTTTAGAGATTCGAGTGTTTTTTTTTTTAGTGCAACGGAGAGAGTTCTGAACGATGCATTTTGAACTCTTTAACATTTTGTCAACAATATGTGCGAGTGCCTAAATTCCTACACACTATGCGGTGGTGTATTGAATTGGGTAAAGATAGATCCCCTAAATCCTGGAATGTTAGGATAATTTTTATAATATCATGTCAGTTACTCTTAAATGTTCCGTGTTTGTTGAAAGATTTAAGGGAAGAAAGGAGGCTCGAGCTTCGTAATTGCACGGTGTTCATTGTGCTCATTGTACAGCACTAATGACAAGGCAAGTCAGGTGAGCCTTGTCATTGTGGATTGATGGGTTGTCGCTCAGCGGGGTGATGGCAAATTAATAACAACTCCCGTCACTGCTGAACCTGCGACAACCATCCTCTTCCGCTGGTTGTGCTCCCTTCTCTTCTTCTCGTGCTGCTGGAGCTTCCGCTGGCGGGGTCTTGCGCATGGATCTTCCTCTGCATTGTTGAAATCTTCTTAACTTCAGCTGTGTTTCGTGTGTGTTCACTTGCATGCGTCATCCCTTGTTTAGTTATAATCGTTCAAAACTTACTTAGACCGACCTCTTCTGCTAACTCTCTCCGGGAGGTTGCACTGAAGGGAGTGGAGTGTCTTTCAGCGTGCCTACTAGACTAACTGCTCGTTGAAATTTTATGTACGGTTTCTTAGATTCGCTGGTAGAATAAGCTAATAGTGTTTGTGCTAGTCAGTGTACTTAGTGGAACTTGCCTATCTCAGTGGTTTTACTAGTTCCTCACTACAGAGTAGCATGACGTAGTCCAAGAGGCTCTTACGAGACTAGTTTTGTAATTTGGTCTTATTGCTACCTCTTAGCGCTTCATCTCTCGTGTGGGAGGAAACGCCGTTCACTGTAATCAACCATCTGGACGAATACTTTTTACACTTATTCTTTGTATCTTATAATTTCATTTTCCTTCTCGTTGAAGCACTACGTATGATTGAATTCCTTTCAAGCATCTTCACAGTGCTTACCTTCTGGTGCCCATCGCTCATTTGCTGTGTCGGGGTCGTCTGGAAACTTAGTTCACCGTACTCATTCGGGCCTAAAGGGCGTTCAGTAAATAACGACTGTAATTGTTATGCTGATTACATCTTAAACTTGATACGGATTATTTTAGTTTTGATAAAAATGTGCTGTGAACTAAAGTTCTGAGGACATTGTTATGCATTTTTTTCATACTGGGATGTTTTATGTAAGTAAGCCTACGACTGTTGCTCCAGGCGTAGAGTTTATTGCCCAGCTCTAAATCTTTTTATAAATTTTGGTAGTCATGCAGAGCAGCTAACTACGAGGACCTAATATAGTAATCTGTACTTTGTGGGTAGTTATTTTCCTGACCAGTGCTTTTTAATAATTAATTGTTATGCTTTAATACTTTCGTGACCGATTTTTCGTGTAGATGAACCACACTTTCAATTCTGATCGCGTCTCTTTCTCTCATTCAGTTTTTTCAACTGCTCTCAAACTGCACTCGCTTCTGAATCGCCATGATCGAGCTGTGGAATCTGTGTGTGGACTCATTAACTGTAAGTCAAGTATTCACTGTAAAGGATATACCGTCAAAAGACCGGAAACAATTGTACTTGTAAACCTGCCGCTGTAGTTGGGTATCCATTTCTTTGGGGTGCGTTTGCAGCGCCGTGAGCCCGGTGCGATCAGATAATTGCTCTATCTGTCCCTTGTTACCGCTCGTAATTGCGGCCAGAAAAACCATTGCTGCGTATCGACTTCCTATCGGACACTTCATATGGGCTTCCCGTACTATTCTTCCTATTTGCGCCACTCTTTGCGCTATGTGTCATAATCGACATTACTAGCTGATGCTTTCATAAGCTTTGTGGGTTGATTAATGATTTAGAAAATCAACGAATTCATGCTAAAAATCATCTGTTAATCAATCTGCATCAAGCTACTGTTAATGTTAAGTAATTCAAAAAGTAAGTAGGTACCATTTTTATCTCTTCTTTTATCAAACTCCGGGATCACATTTCGTGTGGTATAGACCGCGCTAATTTTTAAGTATTTCGTTCTAGAAAACTAAAACGCGGATATTTTGTCCAAATTTTGAGGGTAGCGTTAAATCAACCCAATTTGTCGAACGTGTACTATTCCATCAGTATTAACGGAGCTTTGTCCCTTGCCGTGCGGCATCGGCACTCGATCTCTCTAACGTCCGCGTGTCACGCGATGCTCGTTCGCTTCCGTTTCTTATGTCTGCATGTTGTACGGTGCACGCTAATTGGCTGCTAATGATCAAAATTGTGCGTGAACGCTAGAAATATCTGCTGGTGAAGAGCATGATGTGTGTCTTTCGTTGGCGACTTGACTCTCAACTGCGAAAGAATGAGGTTCTGCTTGTTAAGTGTGTGTAGTCGAGCTCTATAATCATTGTGATTCGGTGATGCAGTATTGTGGTCCTTGATTGAGGTGGTCATCATGATCGTGTTGTGATGGTCGGATTGACGTACAAAGTACAGTTTGTGCTGCAAAGCATTACTTCACACGTATTGTTTTGGTACAGGGGGCTTGTGCTTTACGAGTGCTGTTCCCGTTTGTCATACTCAGTGCGCCCTGGCCTGTGAGCAGCGAACACATACATAGATGCTGAGCTCAAATGGGGTTTGCTGTTCGTCACTCACATTTTTAGCGCTACGGAATATACAACGGCGTTGGACGCCTCTGGAGAGTTCTATGCGTGTCCGAGCTTGTGATGCTATTTATTTTGGAATGTATTCCATGTGAAGAATTTTATACGATCTGTAAAGATTATGTTATTTATTTTGTAATTTATACCCTATTAAAATAGTTAATACCTACCTTTTCTCATTGTTATACTTGATGTTCAAAATACACCGCACTTCTTTCGTAGTGCATGATATTGCGATGTTTGCTATTCCCGTGTGCGAAATCTTCTCTTCAAATATGCCTGTTAAGAGTGAATAGTGCGAATAAAATAGCTGTACAATGCCAGCTAATGTCTAAGCAGCGATGTTTTAACAAATTAATGTTACGCACATTTACATTCAAAAGAATGAGTTGTGAAGTAGTCACGAACATTTTCGAGGATCAAAATCAGATCGAAATTTACTGCGCACGTAAAATTCGAACTAACAAGCACATTAGCTTTTTGATGTTAGTTTTTCTGGTATTTATAAGCGTTCCTCTCAAATTATTGCTGATCACGAAATGTAAGACTATTGTTAAGGTTTATTTTTGTTTCTAATACTTCCGCAGTTCCTATTCTACTTTTCAAAATTTACTTTCCCAAATTTGCCGTTTGAATTGCGTTTGCTGTGTGTGAGATTTTGTGAATTGGCGCCTACTCAAAAATATCGGTCTGTTCGCTCCATTTCAAACAAACCTACCGAATCAAATTCGCTCCAATGTGCGCGATATTTCTGATGCCATATAGTGCAGTCCACAGTTTGACCGCCACAGTAATCCGCTCTTCTTCCGTGGGCATAAATTTTTGTTTCCTTGAAGCGACCTCGTCGGGTCTTTATTGTCGGCCGTAAAGGAGTAAAGACTGGCCGAGTAATTGGGTCGTGACCAACATCTCCTGGGTGGTCGAGGAGCCTTCATCGTTCAGGCCTCACGTCAAATTCTGCAATGTTCGAACTCGACTCTATTTTTGTAGCCCCTACGTCTCGCTACAGTGAGAGTACCTGTGCCTCTTCTTGTGCCCTAGTTTTCCAAATTTTGAATGATTCGGTGGTGAGTGATTTTTTGGAGGTCCTTAATTTTTTAATTTACTCCCAAGTTCGTGTAAGTTGTAAGCAATCTTACCGAGTAGAAACATAGTTCATTTTTTAGGGTGGATTCCTTTTGGTAGCAATTAGCAATTTTTCCTTTATTATATCCGACGTATATTTTGGTGCATTGTGATGTCAGTTGCAGAAATAATTACGCTTCGTTCGTAATAATTTAATCAGCTGGAGACTAGAGTTTGCATTTAAAAGTGGAACGATCGGAAAACTTGAAAGTGTTCACATGCCCCCATTCGGCAAGGTGCGTTACCTGCCCTGCTTCTTGTTGGATTATTTCTAAGATTTTTAGTGTTGAGACAAAAAAATCGTTTGTACTTTTTAGTAGTATGTTTTTATTTCAGTAGACCTATACTTTATAATGATCTTGCGTTTTTTTTCGCTCTTCTATTTATTATTATATTTCACCTAGCTCTTTGAATTGATTTACGTCTGGAGATTTTCAGACGTCGTTCAGGTGAATCTTTTTTTCGAAGTTTTATTTTCAATTAATTTTGAAGGTCTTTATGTCAAATAATTTATTTATTTATTTACTATTTGTGCATGTGTTGAATATATAAACCAGCTTTACACAGCCATAGCCAAGTTTGTGACGTTCACAGTGTGTAGTATGACTTGGTGGTCTTCAAGTCTACGTTATGAGCCTACGTTTTTATTGTTCAGCTACTCTGTCTTTTGTTCTCCTTTGAATGATGAGTGCTGTGCTACGCTTTATTGTATCCATGGTTGTAAATTCTCTATCTACTCCCCTAAAGGTTTTTCGACACATATTTTATAGTACCTAATAGAATTGTACTGTTAAATTGTGCTGGTTGACCTTGAAATCAACTTGTTTGCATCATTTATGCGATGAAAGTAAAAAATTAATAAATGAAATAACGTTCTTTGTCCCTACTCGAGATTAAAGTATTGGCGATTAGTTTCTTTATGCATGCTGTCGCCAGTTGTGCGAGTACTCGAAACGTTCACATTGGCAAACTATCCTGTGAAGTTCAGACTGCGCGATGCATTAATTGCTTCACACTTGAGAAATTCACAAGCTTTCGAAGGGTTATCAATTATTGACTTTCAGCGCTCTCAATCAGTGATTTGAGAGATTTGTTCATTTCTTCGTATACGTTGCAATCTATAAAGTTCATCGATTCTGGTAATTGGTCCTGCTGAACGCTGTTCAGCGTGTGGAAGTCGAAAACTTAGCCGTTAGGTTACCTTAACGAATAATCCTGTATTTTTGGGACTCGTTCGCTCTTCAGAAGATTCTTTAAGAGGACGTTGTGTGAATGATGTCCGTGTCTTTATAAAGTTTCACTCGTTGTGCTTTTGTTGCTGAGTTTGTTTGGTCTCACTTGAGGGGATCGGTCGAAAGCTTCGCCTTTGTGTCGTCGACTGGAGACAGTCTTTTGGCAGCCCCTTAATTTCGGATCATCCTTACAATAGGCGTGTGATCCTAACCATCCCTCTCTGCTGGTGCTGCGGCTGCTGTTCCCGGGCTTCTTCCATTGCTCAATTTATATGCTCGCTCTCTTCTTCAAATAGAAATGTCGTCGTCACCTGCAGTGGGTCGCGTATGGGCATCTACATTTTGTTGTGATTTGAGTTACGCCTACGATAGGAGTTATGTGGTATTCGCGGTGTGATTCTTTGAAAATTAATGAGAATAGTTTAACCTTGCAGCGACCATGAATTGGTGTTCTCTTTTAATAGCAAGCTTAACATATGTAATTTCTAGTTAAATTTGTACTGGAATAGATTTTTTTTAAGTTCACTGTCGAGTGGCAGTTCTTTTTTTTCTTCTTATATGGGTGACAAGCTGATGTCAATCTCGTGACGTTGGCTGTAATAACGTTGGTATGAGTATACAGATTCGGACGTTGAAGGGTTAAGCCATTTTGATTGTCTAAATTTTAAAATACTGGAAAAATTCATTGCATGAGTTTTATTAGCATAATTTCTCCATTACGTAAGCTCATTTATCATAATGTTCACTCGAACGGCAGTTTTGTTTCCTGTGTTTTATTTTTCCGGTACAATACGCGGTAATCTGATCCAAGCTCGTATGCATAATTTGAAGTGTCTCCTGTTGTTCTACATTAGAAGCAAAGCTCGCGCATAATTCTTCTCGTTAGCACTGCTGCTTCCGTTGTGCAGCTGCTGTGCGTTCCTCAATATTAAGAATTAATGCGTCCTGAGTCCGCTACGTGGCCACCGTTCCATGCGGTAAAGATGTATATGGATATATATATATTTACACGCACGAGAGCTACCCCACAGGAGGCTGGGCATGCCTTTTCTGGAGGAGTTATTTCACGTTCGGCTTGACAAACACTAAGGATCCATCCTCTCCGTGACCATCGCTGTACGGGGATCTGGCTGCCTGTGAAAAGGCCCCTCCAATTGTTGGAGCTCTTGTTCAGGTTGGGTGATGAGATGCCAACCAACTGGAGACAGACAACTGTTTAAACGCACGACTCTAGCTTGTTCTGTGCATTAAGATCCTTGTGGATCTCGTTTATTTCGGATTTCTGTCAGCATTTTCAACTCGCTTGTTCTAGAGCACTTTTGATGTTATCGGTAAATTTTCTTAATTATCGCTACGCTGTCGTTACTTTGATTTTGTAGCATCTCTTTGTGTCAACGCCTGCTATTCCAAGTTACATCATATTTTGAATATTAATTCCAGGTTACATATTTTGGGTTTTTTGCCTCGTTTTGTTCATGTTATTTTTACTCTCTTGTTGTTTCTGCACTACTTTCCTCATAAATTACTTACTGAATTTCTTATATCGTGGAAAGACTATGAAGGATTTGACAGAGCAATATTCTGAATTTTAATTTGAACTTATTTTCACACTTGACTTGCTTGACAAACCACTGAGGAAGCTTTTCGAAATGTATCATACTTAGGTACTGTATATTTTTCTATTAACATATTTTGAACTAATTTTACTGAGAGAATAAGTTATACCTTAAACCAGCAGAATTGTGGATGAAAAACCTTTCTGAATGTAGGTCGCGTTGTGCGCTAAAATTTCAACTTGAGAGAAATGAATCCCAGTTTATTAGAAGTACAAGATTATTGATCAAAGATAATCACAATGTTGTAGCGACCTACTAAGTTATTCCTTTTTTTTTAATTGGAAAAATCCTTGTTTCGCTCCAGCACTCTTGTCCGGCCGTTCGCTCGCTCTTGCGGACATTCCATTTATTTACACGGTCGCATCACGTCCAATAATTTGATTCAAATTCTGCAAGCGAAGACATCGTTGTAAATTCCAGCGTGAATTTTTACTGAGTTGCGTGATAGCACAGTGTATCTCGCGCAGCATTCCAGGTGCCCGGCCGACATGCGCTCTCGGGGCCGATCGTTTGCCCCCACCGTAGAGTGGAGTTCATCGCGAAATCGTGAGGCGGTGTTACCCTAACTGCGACCTGACCTCGCTTTCCCTCTGCCGTTAATGTCGCTCTACCATTGACGCACATTTCTGGCGCGGAGAAAAATTACGGCCCACAACTGCTGTTTAATTCGTTAAGTGCCGGGGCGCATGTGCTGATTTCTCCAGGACGGTTCAACTCCGCCCGGATAACTTGACTGTATAAGCCTTCAGTGTAGCACTGCTCCTATTCTAGCTCTTTTAAAAATTCCAGACGTCCGATATTCGTTATATTACTATTACACTGCTATTTAGAAGTCATTATATTCTATTTTCCCCATCTACAAATCGTTGGAGTGAATTTTACAATCATATGCAATGCATTGTCTGTTTGACGTGTATGCTGCTGTCGTTTCACCATTCGTGGGAAACAAACTCGGCTTTACTCAAAGTTGGTCCAGAGTGCCGTGCCGCATACATTCGTCACTCATGCGGTCGTCCTGGTCCCCGCACGTCGACGGGACGAGGTGGGCATTTGCGGTTGCATGCCTCGCTTTGAGATCTACGTGGGGACTTTAAAGGATGTAGCTGCCGCACTGAAAATTTGAAACCTCCTTTGGAAGTATTCGTGCATCGACTGCTGTCGTGATGCCTTATTTAGTTGTCGCTGTCGTTTTCCCATTTGATAAGGTTTTGATTTGTGATGAGAGAATGTGTAATGTTTCTTTACGTGTAAATTTCCTCAAGAACTCGTAATACAGTTGAAAATCCATCCGTATTGAAAAATTATACCAAATAGTACAGAGCTTAGGGGTTATTAACTTGTTTCTTCAATTTGGTACCTCTGAGGGGGGCGTAGGATAGGCTTTGGTTAGTTAGGTTTGCTTATCCTGTGCTATAGAGACTGGCGCTCCTAGGATGGAACTGTTAGGTTCCTTCAGCCATAGGCCTTCGGGACTTCTATCTTCCGTGCCCACTTCGTTCCTTTCAGTTTTCATGCCTTCTTAGCTATCTTTTCTTAGTCTTTTCTTCCTCTAATTTCCTAACTCTCTATTTTCATGTGCAAGGTATCTGGTGTGAGAACTCGCCTTGCGCATATTTTTACCGTTTTCTCCAGTCCATGCTAAATGTTCTTTTTTATCGTTTTCTTGAGATTGTCCTTGTCGGGGCTTAGGGATTTTAAACTTGCTAATATAATAAGAATATAAAATAATTCAGTTCGAAAATTGTTCTTCAAATTTAAGGTGTCCTAAATATTATATCCTGCTTGTCCTAATTTACTCTGCGTTCAAACTTATTAAGTTCAAGAAAACTCTTAATATTTAAAGAAACGAAGGTAAAGTTCACAGTTTCGTGATTCTTACACACCCATAATTTCATTCCAATAAATTATACCGTAAGGATTGAATCAACTTGCAGAGTCTTAAGCTGGCCTATGTAGCTAAACTTTCCCCACTCGACGCAAATGTTGAAGAGGCGTACGCGGCTGTAGCCGCAGCTCTGAGGAAGTGGTCGCGCTACACGGAAAGCATCTTAGAGGTGCGCCCGCCGCAAACCGGAGTCTGTGTCTAGGCGCACTCGTTCGAACCGCAACCTTTTGTTCGTAACCAACTCTGCTCCTTATCTACTTACCTTTGGGGCTCTGAAGCATTTTTTCGCTCGAGTGATCAACCTTGAGGTTTACTTCTGACAATGGTCGGTTTATATATATGATGCTAATGAGATTAAATTTACATCCTTTTGTGCCATATGACCACGCAGTACATTTTTATTTATTCCTGCGTTCTATACAATGCGTTGCAATTATTAGCTTTGGAGTTAGAATACAGTATGAAAACCTTTAAGGGTATAAGTGATGGCATTTCCATTGTTGTTTGTTGAAATTAAGATCTCTTTTCTAATACTGAATATTTTTGTTTTTCTTCGGAAATATCATCATTCGTCAACCCAATGAGTCACAAAAGGTAGCTGAGTTGTTGTGTCAACTGTATGAAGTGCAATATCCATTTCAATTTCTTTGCATCGAAAGATTGGTCCGAGTGTTTTTTTCAGCCGTTTAATATAGTTAGTATACCTTACTTCGCTATGAAGCTATTTCGGCTGTACACCATGAATTTATCTCGAAAAACCCACCCAGTTCTATTGCAAGGATTTCTTCATGAAGCGACTGTGTTCAGCAGTTTCGAGCATGGATATTTATATTCATTGAAAAAAGCTTTATCTTACTTACATATCCAATGATTTGATTTGCTCATTGATTTTTTTCTAACGGAATCATATGGGTAATTTTCGCTTTATTTGTCTTTCATTAATTATAGTTTCCGTATCGCAATCTTCTAGTTCGGCGGTCATATATGCAGTGTCTTCATCGGCGCAACCTCTACTTCATTTTTCAATTTTTTGCTTAGTAACTTCCAAAAGATGTTCCTAATCAAAGTTGAGTAAGTTTATCTAATTAGGTGGCCAATTTGTCTGAAATGGTGTGAGAAAATATAAAATATGGTGTTCAATGCCTGAAAATCCGGTACTTACGCAAATGCAGTCTTGCAGCACTCGGTAATTTATCAAGTAATTTTTCAGCCTCGACAGCAAAGTGGTGGAGTAGGCGTGCTCTAAACTTTACTCTGCACCTCTTTGTAGAGTAGGATGACAAAACTCTATTACAAATAAATGAAAGGTGAAAATATTTCAACATTTAATGAAGTCCCGTAGTAGTTTTTCATTTCTTTTGAATTTGAACGTGCTGTTACGAACATTTTGAACTGACTTGCTGGCCCATGGCTCTGGTGTTCGTTTGCTTTCGTCTTTGATGTCAGACTGTGCTACACATCTAAAAAAGGAACAACACCGGTACAGTTTTTAGGTGCGAAACTGAAATTCTCTTACAAATTGGGTTATTTTAATCAAAATTTCGAGCCATCAATTCATGTATTCCATGTGAGTCTTTGAAGTAATTGATGTTCTCAAAATCAGTGAAAGTTTCTGGGCAGATTTACTCGCGTTGTTCAGCAGCCCTGCTGCTTACCATTTGGGGTGGTGAGCTTGTGCTATTGCCCCCAGAAGACTTGGCAGTATCGGCGAACGAGCGGCCGCTGATAGAGGGAGTTGCTGTGGTGCTCACTGGAAGTGCCTCTCTGATAGCGCCTGATAACCCGGCCCTGTGTGGTGTCTTCATCGTCCGATGCACGGACGTGGTAGCGCATATTTTGCTGCTCTGTGGCCTGGCTTCCACACTCGCTCTTCTCTGAATGCCAGCAACACTCAGGAAATCTGTGCTCCTTGCCTGAGTGTCGGAAAACTCGAACTTGATGTGTCTACCTCATGATGCGTTGCATGGAAAACATGTAAATAGTGATGTAATGCTTTAAAATAAAAGGACAGGGAAATACTTACGTGTTTATTTCTACGATGAATTCAGTAAAACTATGCTCTGTATGTCACATTTCACGATAACAATTTGTGTTGAGGAATGTGGAGCTTTGAGAAATTTTTGTTCTAATTTTTCATGATTGATTTTACGCTCATGATTACCACTCAGATGATTCCGACTGACGATTTTGAATTCGCGTAGAAACAATATTTCTATTATTTTTCGCTCTTTTTCAAAATTTATCGTGCATTCTCTTGTCACTTGCCTGTCTCCCTTCAGTTCTTTCATTCGTTGTCAGAAACAAATTTGGCAAACGTTATTACCGTCATTTTTTTTGTTTCAAGTTGTTCGTGATGGTCTGAGACGAATTTAGTATTCTGTTGTTTACTGTCATTTTCCTAAGTTGGTGCTATTGTCGCAGTCATTCTGTTCATTAAGCAAAGTTAAGCTGAGATTTTCTCATCGTCCACGCGTATGGTACTTTTTGATTGATCTCACTCCTTTCACTAATGTGTACGTCATAAATTTACCTTTTTCTCATAAATGTACGTTTTGCAAAGCATGTCCCACTTCGGTAATTTGAGGCAACATCTTCAACTCCGCTAAGCTCGTAGTACAGGAAAGTGAACTCCGGAGCTGCGAACTTTCTCTACAATTTACATTGACTTTCTGTTAAAGAATGAAAAATTACCTCTGTTGTCACCATCCAAAAAGCGAGCTCTTATGCTCTCTTACCCTCTCTCTGCTCGGCCTGTCGCCTCCACTGAGAGCTGCTTTGTCCTCACGCCACTTGGGGCCTAATTTGAGGAGACTCGTGCTTTTCTGCCATCATATCAGGGACGGTCTTGCACAAATCACCCCAATATTGCTCGTAATCGATTGCTTAAAGCTTCAATTAATCATATCTACAATGTTGCTTGGTACGGGTATCGGCTTTTCTCTTCCTGTGTGGTGACACTTAATGTCTATTTTATATGTGATATGAGTCTTTTCGCAGAGCGTGTTATTCTGATAATTATGATGAGAAAGTTAATAGCAATCATGAAGAATATGTTATGCACCTTTTACGTACGGGTTTTATGAGGTTTGAAGCTTTATCAGTGAAGGATTTCCCCATAAATCCCGGAAATTCATGTAAGCCAGTCATTCTCACAAAGGCCTAAATTATTGGCGAGCTCGATTTAGATTTCATTTCATGAAACTCCGAAAAACCCTGTGCATACTTATTTTATTTTTTGAGATAATACTCGTACATTAATAGTTATATTACCTCCTAATATCATGATAGAAATGAAAAGTGCGGATCAAAAATATGATTGCTTTCAGCAGTAACACACAGGAACGGTAAAATATTGTTTGCTGGTTGATGGCTACGTCATATTTTGGTTTCTAATCGTAATTTGGAATTTTTCGCGACCCCGGTAGAAATATTTCCGTAAAATTATTATTATTGGAATTTTTCTCAAGTCATTCACAACACAAGATAACTCGAACAGTTGACTGGGACGACATCTCGCGCACGTTGGCTCGGGGTTGCTGTTGTGTTAGCGCTAATGTTGTGTGTCATTATACCGGTGTGAGTGTCGAGTGAGCTTAACCTCCAATTATCCGACACATCCATTTAGAGCATCCATCCATCAGTGTAGGCGCAACATGAGTCTTAGCTGTCGTCACCGACACGCCTTGTGGTTCCCCTCGCATTTTTCTAGACGTGGGTACACTTCCCTCGTGCTCACGCTCTGCCCGCCCTCCCTGCCTGCGGTTGCTTGATGTCACCCTCTCGGTCTCGTCTGCATCCAACTGCGGAAGTATGACGATTTTGCTGTCAATATTTCTGTTCGTTTTGTGTACTTATTGAATTGAATCATGCTCGGCGATACAATTTTATGTTTTTAGCTTCGGTTGATTAAATTCTTTTGTAACGGTTCCTTTTTTTTAATTTTGCTATAATTCGTGTCTTGTTTTATCCATGTGCAATTTCTCTAAACTTCAAGAGTGCTTCATAGAACTAGGCTTAAGACGTGCACTGATTAAATTTATCATATCGTCAATAGAGTTAGACACTTTAGGAGTGCTGCTGTCTTTGTTTGTTCGTTGGCTTGTTTTCAAGGAGTTGTCTTTCCTACACAAATTCACTTGTTTTCTTCTGATTTGTCAAAATTAATTTTTTAAGAAGTCAAAGGTTCAGTTTTCCAACACTATTCGAAATGATTTGTTTCTTTCAGAAAAACTATTAGACACTATTAAAATCCTCGTCATGTTCAGCAGAGACATCAAAAGGGTTCTCAATGAAATTGATGATTGTTTTAGCTGAATATTTTTTCATTCTGCGCGTAAAGTGTGCAACGAACTGAGCGTCTTCTACGCAACTCATATAAAATCAAATTCTAGTACTTTCCCAAGTTGAACATGCAATGTTTGGCAGTATCATATTGTACCTGATAACTGAAGAACATTTATTTTTTATGTAAATCTGTTCATTGCGGGCAGTTCATCATTAGCTAGTTAGCTGCATTTTATTTCAAAATTTAGCGTGTGAAGGTCTGCATGTATTACATTGAGGGATTGTATTCTCTATTGTATACATAATTTGCTTGTTATCATTATCAGATTCAATTACTTTCCATAGCCACGTTTCTTAATTCTGAATCGCCTCTTAAACTCTTTGTTTTTCTCGTACTGGTTCGTGATATTTTCATTTAATTCCCACTAGTTTTTTCATTCGTATTTAAAACATCCCTTATATCACTAAGCTATACTAAAAAGTAAATCAAGCCTTACATTTTTACATTACGCGACGGATTGTGACCTCTGAAAAGACTCCACTGCAACCTTGGCTAAGAAGCGGTGCGCTAGACTCTAGTCTAGAGCAAGCGTCGCACGACCACGTGCCTGTCCCGTCACAGCAGCGCGGCCAAACCTGCCTTGACAGTCGCAGCTCTCTACGATCGGTTCCCCTCATTGAGCAGAGTTTATCCACATGGCGATCTTCTTGAGTTGCGCGACACATGTTTCAACAATTACCTACCCTGAAATTACATTTTTTGCTTGCTCGTTTCCACTCATTCAGAAGAGGTACTTCCTCTGGTTTTATTACTTCAAGGAATGTACTTACGCGGCTTTCATCATTCGAGTTTGAGCTGGTTAATATGTTCTTGTTGACAGTTAAAAATTTTAATCGGAACTTGTGAATTGTTAGTTTTTAGTTAAAAGTTTTCCGATTACTAGACTAAAACAACGAAAGTCGTTTGAAGTGCAATTCTCTTGTGGTAATGACAAATTCGCCATTACAACCGTTTCAGAGTGAATGTTGCCCGTATGAAATTTTGTTTGGACCCCTTGTGAAGTGAATTTCACTTGAACCTAACATAGGTAACGCGTCAATATATTTTGTTACAGAAATCGGGAGTTCAAATAATCTTTCTTGTCATGATGACGGTCGGAAAATATTTGATATCGCTTCAGCTATCCGCACTGAATTTAGTGTTTCAGGGCTGAAGTTATCTTACGATCTCCATCTGCCGAAAAAATTTCAAAAATTTATTTCGTGCGTGGAAGTTTCATATTGAACTCGTAATAATTATATTTAGACACACTCCATTCTGCGTCTAACCTTTCATAGTTCGTGGCTTTATGTAGAAGGGTAAATAATTACACAACTTTTTCGTAAAAAATTTTTGATCTAATGTGGCTTGAATTTTTCTTCTCAAACTGCATAAATTGGGTATTAAAGTTTTGAATCGCGGCTGCTAAAAATTTACTCGTTTGGCGAAATTGCGTTATACAGCACTTGAATTTCTCTTCAATGGCATTTTCAGGCATTGAAAACCGCATGCGATCTTATCACTTTCCAAATGTTGCTGAAGACAATACGACTGTCAGGATGTGATCTGGTAGCTATATTATTTTTAAATTTCCCGCGTTAAGTAAACGTAGGTGATAGCGTATGATCAAAGACGATTCAATGTTACTCGGAAATTAAAATGTTTACCTAAGGTCTGAAACTGTTTGTTAATGCTATACTTGAGTTTGAGCTAAATGTCAAGGAAACCATAACGTGAATTTGTTGGTATGCCTATTACCATTTTTCTGCCATGAAAATCATTGTCCTTTTTTAAACCCAGTCTGAATGAGTCGTGGAGATTTCAATTTGCAACTTTCTTGGCGGGGTATTTACTGCTCAAAGAAATTCTCACTCGAGTTAGGAAGAAGTTATCACGAATGTGGAGTGATGCATGAAGTGAAAGTGCGTGTGACGAGTATGACCGAGCGTGAGCCGTAAAACAGATGGACTCTGTTATAAAGCAGGCTCTTAGTCGCCACACTCTGCTCCCTTGGGCCTCCCTCGCCCTGCCGCCTGCGTGTTCGTCTGCTCCTCTGCCTTACTTACGGCCCTCGTGCATGCATCTTTAATTATCAATACATGAACCATAAGTGCAGGGCCTTATTAACGTGGCCACTTTATAGGGCGACTAGTGTGCTGAATGATGGCCATCTGCTGCCGTTAATGGTTTCGCTTATTTTCTTTGCGAAATATACGATGGTGCTTAATGGTAGGTAGGGCTAAGCTTCAATCTCGTCTGTTTGTTGTATGTAAAGCTCTGCAAGGAAGCTAAATTTTCATGAATTATCTTAGCTAAATGAAGTATTCTGTTTTTTTTTGTCATGTATTTTAGGGCAGTTCGTAATTATGTCGTTGAAAATTAAATGAGCTCGTTTTCGCTTCAACGAACTTCAAAATCAATGTGTGTTCATGCTCTTCTTTTTGAAAATCTAACGTCCTTGTCGAGTGTACGTTGTTGCTTTCTCTTGATCGTAATTTGTCCCTTTTGTTGGTGTACTCTTGTTCGCAACTTTCCCTTCTACTCGTCATCACTCCCTTTGTTTCACTAATTCAGCCCCTCAGGGGGATACAACTATTGTATCTATGGGAATTAACGCTCCCAGGAAGAACATGTGGGGTCCCGAGCTGAGATATAGGTAGACCTTCTTTCTGTTGAAATAAAATATGGTTTTGGTTTTGTTGAGGACCATTCTTTTTCGGTTCACTACTATCCTGTTTTTCAGCACCTCTGACTTTCTTCAACTTTCATCATGCTTCATGATGTTCCTTCTTAACTCACTGTATTAATGCCCCGGGATCCTGTGCTGCATGGAACACACCTTATGCATAGATTCTGCGTTCCCTTAACTCCGTGCTAAATGGTGCCTTCATCCTTCTTCTTTTTGAACATTTTTGTTTTGGTAAAGGCAGCTAAAACTAACTTATAATCAATCAATCATTCACTAATTCAGTCGGTCATCGTCTATAAGATCATTTCTTAGTAGTCGATGTATGTATCCATACGAAAATGTAAGAAGTGGAATGTCCTTAGTGCAAACACATCCTATCGGATAGTACAATGCAAGGAACCATGCGCCTATGCTTTGAGCAGACCTTGTTTTACGGCTAATTTCTTGTGAAATGCTGTTTTTAAGCAATGCATAACTTGATTTCTTGAGCATCCTTACATTATGTAGACAATTTTTAGCTTACGTTTGCTGTCGAAGTAACGACGGCTTTTGACGACTTTTGTGGGCTGTGCGGTTATTAAGTCCGTTGACTGAGCTATAAAACTTAGCCCAAATGCCGTTTTTAATGGTTATTAATTGTTGTAACTACGTTGTGTGCAGCCATTTATTTCTTTTACGCTTTGTTTTACCTTTTCTTGTCAATATGAAACTCTTGTTTTAACATCTGATTTTCATGTTCCTTGTGTTGAGTCTTGTAAAAAAATATGGGCCTAGCTCTTCACATTCGTTGCAAAAGTGGAGGTGAAGATTTAATTGTTACAACGTGTAATAACTTCGTCATGCAGAACTAAAAGGAAGACTGAGCGTGATGTAAATACCTCATCTTGATTCATGCACACGAGTCTCTGGCCGGATTTTATTGCCGTTGAAGGCCTTTGAGGTTATTTCTAATGACCAGTTGAGGAGAGCCTCGTGGTCGCAAAAGTGAGCATTATAGGGGCGGCATGCATGAGCTGTGCTGCCTGCGTCTGCTGCGTAACGCTGATTTGGGCCGGGCCTTCCTTTGCTTCTCAGCCCTTCACTCTTCTCTTCTTTCTGTTTTAAAGCTCACTGGTCGTAATCTAGGGTGGTTTTACCGTATCATGGTCATAGTTAAAGTGTCGTGATTAGTTCATGAGGACTTTACGATATGATCGTGGATCGTGAACTTCACAGTTTGTGCCTCTGGAGTTTTTATCACGTGGGGGTTCCGTTGTGTGCACCGGAGTGCATGAGATTGTCGCATAAATTTTTGTGGGCTTGTGTCTAAGGAGTTTACGATATCGTGAAAAGCTTTGTGTAGATTAAGGGAAATGATGATGGTGGTGCTGCTTGCGTTGTTCCTCCGGTGCGTGAATGTCTAAAAATGATGCTAGTAATTCATACAAGGAATTAAATAGAATTGTAACTGCATCTGAAAAAGTGACATGTAGCAAATAAATTAATCCACAAAGCGGTGCAATCTTGGATGCTACATGCCACTTTTTCAGATGTACTTAAAATGTTGTTGAATTTCTTGTGTGAAGTACTTACAATTTTTCCATATTTATAATCCTGCATGCATTTTCATTGGTTATGAAAGTCTTTGATTTCAGATAATAGTTTGAAATTTACTTCAGAGTTGATTACGTTTTATGTTCTATTTCATCGAAACTCGTGCGCAAAAAATGATAAGCATGATTAGAAAGTTCACGACGATGTATTATTTGAAAGCTCGGTTTCTCCTTTAAAGCTCGGTTTATTAACCGGAGAATCTTTTGGAAATATTTATTCTTTTCTTACCCAGTAGTTATGTAAATTATCTCTTGAGATGCATAAGTATGGTTTAATAGATGGGTGTACGTTTAAGACGAGTTGAAGTACATGCATATTCATCGCTGCGTTCTGAAGTGCTTCCTTTAGTCGCGAGTCATGCTTAGCGTGATTACGGATGCTGCAACGAGCGCCTTTGCATTTGTGAGACTGTTGACGATTCCCATTTGGGTGTAATTCTACTCTCATCACGTTCCTTTGGTCAATTGTATTATTTTATCATAGTTTCTGCACTTGATCAGTTGCTAAGCTTATGTTCATTTCATAGTACATTCAATTAACAAAATTTCATAATACATAGATCGTTAGATGATTCCAAGTATGGTTTTAATCTTACGTGGAAGTAATGATTCCAAGTATGGTCATGGAAGTAATCTAATCGCTACTATCGCCCTCTTAATTTTATCTGTCCATGTGTACCTGGCATGACTTACCTTCCTACCGAAATAAATCAGGAATTCCTATTACCTCTAACAAGAGGTTCATATACTGGACGTGGTATGGTCAGTATCCTACCCAGGTAAGTTGAGTTTAAACATGTTCCTCCAAGGAAAATAATTGAAACACTTGATAATAAACTGATTCGATCGTGTGCGTATTGGTCAGTTTAAAAGATGTCGCAATTAGCGAGTTTTTTTATCTGTCCTACTCTAACGTTATGTTTAGGGCGGATATATGCGCGCTATCTCATTTTATGACTGCTGCTGTACTACTATAAATGTGTCCCTTTTTTGGTGGAGTTTCATGTAAATGTGAACATTGTTGTTGTTTTTACTTTCCTGTGATGATCAGTATATTTACAATGTATATACCGCTCTAAGGTGGAGTTTTTCTATTTCTCGTATTTGATTCGGAGTTGTTTCGCGATTTTGCAGCCACTCCTGTTTGCACACGAACCGTGTTCTATTATTATACTTATAATGTATTTGGTGTAATTTATAAAGTGAACGACCACTCTCAATTGATTCACTTTTAATAACTGAAACTACAATTTTACCCAATTGTAATGTCTCGTTTTTTAAAAAATTTCCCGCGAAATTCACAATTAAATTCTTCAACACAACAATGTAATTTGAGCTTGGCATGCAGTGCTAAAAACAAGTCTTGCGCCTTTAGAGCGAGGAAAAAGTATCCCAAAACGGAAAATTTTATATGCTTGCAACGTTCATGTCCAACGTGGTCCGTTGATGGGTTCCTGGAGTGAGGCCGTTTCTCTGGAGACGTCACCACAGAGTTGTGAGTCAGATGGAGATGTCAGCGTCTTATCAAACCCTATAGATCACAGCCCATAGCTCTCGCTCTCTCTCTCTCTCTCTCCTCCTCTGCTCTAGGCCTGAACCTATGCCACGGCGCGTTCTCGCTACTGCGCCTGGATACGAGTGTACTGTTCTTCCTTAACTTAGGGGTGGAGACCTGCTCTGAAATTCGTTTTGGTTTTGCTAAATCGTAGTACTCATTGATGGTCATCTAGTCGGCCAAAGTTTACGAAAGCTCATGGAAATTAAAATTTATGCGAATTTTGAAATCCGTACGTACTTTTTCCCTGCTGTAAGTGATTATTTGTGTACGTGTTCGTTGCCTCAATCGCATCTATCACAATGATTTTTCATTGGTTTCGCAGGTACGAGATGCATTCAATTTGCCGTTCATGAGGAACTGATCGATAGTTAGTTTTACAATGAGCTGTTGTCAACTTCCTTGATCAAATACCTATCCCTGTGTGTCACGCGTTAATTAATTAGCAAAATTATAGGTTAGGTTTATTGAGTTGAAACTAATCGTGAATTTTTCAATGCTGATGGGTAATAATGTCACATAAATAACCGTGAATTTTTCACGGGTCCCCCTATTTTATATGTAGCACGAATTCACTAAAAAAGGGAGTAGATAATTACAGATGCTGTGAGTGCATAGATCTTTCAAAATTAGCTTGCTTATTACTCGTTTTGATGTTAATTTTATATTCAAACGGGCGTACACCTGAGCTGCAAGTTACAGTGATTTCAACTGAGATTATAGAGATTTCCTATTGCAAATATAGTGCACCACACTGACATTACTGGCACAAATATAGCAACGCATCCTACTATCACTTCGTAGTTCGAAGATAGCATCAGCTTACAGACTGGCTATAAATTTTAAATTGTTAATAATTGTTAATCAAGTTAACAAATTTAGCGCGTGCGATAAACGTGCCAGCTGATATACTGGTAAACCCCTCAGGGAGAGACAACTATTGTATCTATGGGAATTAGCGCTCTCAGGGGGAAATTGTGTGAGGGCCCGAGCTGAGAGTTAGGTAGTCCTTCTTTTTGTTGAAATAGAATATTTTTTGCTATGTTAAGGACCACCTTTTTCGGTTCACTGCTGTCCTGTTTTTCAGCACCTACAACTTTCTTCTTCTACTTTTATCTTGTTTCATGAGCTTTTTTCTCAACTCACTGTTTCTATGCTTCTTCTGCATAGATTCCGCATTCCCTAATATCCATACTAAATGGTGCCTTCCTCCTTCCTCTCTTCGATACGCTCTTTTTTGTAGAGGTTGCGGAGGCTTAAACTAACCTGTTAATCTAATCTAATCAGATATACTGGCAAAATTAGGAGACATGACACACGTGCCCTTTTTCGAAATTCTGCGTTAACCGCTTCGTCCGTTTGATATTTTCCTATTCAGGACGAATATTTCATAGTTACTTGTTTTATTCCAATAATCCTTGATCGCCTGTACGACCATTGCATTAGGACACCGTTTCTTCTTTCAGGTTTGAAATATTGTATCTCTGAGAATTGGCGTCTCTAGGGAGGTGTGTGAGTTCCGAACTAAAGGTGAGGTAGGCCTTCCTTTTGTTGAAGAATTTGGATTTTTGTTTTGTTACAGACCACCTTTTTTGGTTTCCTGCTGTATTTTTTTAAGTACATCTAACTTCCTTTTTCATTTTTCATCTTGTCTCACAAACGTTTTTCCAAACTTGCTATTTCTGTATGCGGAGAATTTTGAGTGAGTATATACACACTTCCTGCGTAGATTCCCTGTTCATTCAGTTCCGCATTAAATGATGCCTTTTTTTCCTCTGTATGGAACACCTTTTTTGAGATTAACGAGGCTTGAACCAACTTATTTAACGTAACACCTCGGTTTCGAATTTTATTATTGCTGTAATTGAGCTCCTGTGAAGTGAAGCTCCATTGAAAGGATGCAGTTCATCAAGCCTTGATGCTGGAATTAGGCGAAGCATCGACCAGATTCGTACAGCCCATTTGTCCACCATTTTGGAACTCATCCGTTACATCGCCCTCTTCTTTGTGTATTTATGAATGCCAAGAGTTGCAGCGTGATAGTCCGGCTTCTATCGATCGACCGGGAACGCGTTCTGGTTCTGGTAAATTTTGTAGCTCTGTCTAGCATCAAGTGTTGTCTGCGAATTCATCCTGATTTTAAGGTTCAGATCCTGATTTTAAGGTTCATTCCTAAGCTACCTGCATTACTTCTATTGTGTATTTACAGTAATCCAAGTCTAGATTTTATTTTTCTTTGTTTTATTAGCTTTATTGAATATGATTTTCACATTCAATGATTTTTAATCGAGTCTCTTCTGATAAAAATAAAGAAACGTATTGTTCCACATTTCTTTAATGTTCAAGTTCTCAACAACTTAGGGAATCACTGCAACGGTACTGCATGGGTAGTGATAATCATTGATATATTGTTTCCCCGTCCCTACGTAGAGATTTTAGTTAACCATTTCCTACCACTTTTCCATGTTATACTGGAATACGAAATACCAGTGTTGATTAATTTTTCGTTTGTTGAAAGGGAGCTTTCTTTTTGCATGACGTATACTTGTTGTATTTGATTTTCAGATGGTGACCCTGCCTGAATTCGATGTATCGGCCACCCAAAGAAGCCGAGTGCTCACAAAGTAATATTTATCTTTCAATTTCTTATAAGCGCGTTTAACGATTGACTACGACTTTGATTTCACAACAAAATCAAAGATTTCTAAAACTACTCTCGTGCAAACTTTTTTCTCGCATTCTTTTTGGGGGAATAGCAATATGTGCACAACTCTCGCGGTTTGTGCATTTGTTTTTAGTGCGGTATTCCACAAGTCATTTTCTCAAAATTCATGCTACGCGTTCATGTCTATTGCATGATCAAACCGAGAACTAATCTTGATCTTGCTTGACTAGCGTCTTAATTTTTGCCTAATTTTCGAATTAAACTCTGTTTTTCAGTCAAAATTTCGATAAAAGCAAAGTTTGACGTAACCTTTTCCCTAATTTGCATAATATTCCCGCACTCAAGTGAATTTAATTTAAACGAACGCGTGCGATAGACAGCGAGCCAGGCACGCATGTAGACTGTAGTCCAAAGACATGGAAAGTGCGCAGAATTATTGAATTTCTACTCAAGTTTTAACAGCGCCCCGGCATTCGCAACACGCACGCTGCGTCCTGGACGCTCCAGTCCGTCTGTGCTCGGCGCCGGTGTGCGGTGCTGCGCGCTCTGAGGCTGCCGTGTTCAGCTGCTGTCTGGTATGCGAGTTGATCGATGTTCCTTCATTTATATCGAATGCTTCGTTGAGCTGCTTTTGCTGGACTTCCTCGACTGTCACTGATGGCCTCACGCACGGGAAATCTACGTTCACGGCAAATTTCAACTGATGATCAGTTGATTTCATTTCTTAAATCGTTCGTGTTTTGTTTTTCCAGTAACGTTTGCTACTTTTTATGTAAGCTTGAAGAGAATTTGTTTTAAATAAACGATTGTACTAGTTATCAATCATCGCGACGATGTATCGAACATAAGCACAATTAAAATATATCGTCGTTTTAAACCAGGTTCCCAGATTATTTTTTTTATAAAAATTCTCAAACATTTCAAATGATCTTTTTGAGCAAATTTAATTCTAAAAAAGACAACTTTGAAAATGGTAACAGAAAAATCACCTGTTGAAACATGATTTTATTTAATAATTTTTATTACCCTTGCTTTCGAAATATTGTTTCAATAATATCAATCAACCCTCGAGAAGAATGAGAGTAGATTAAGTTTATGTGTAATTATCTTCGACAGTTATTAATGTTTCTCATTAGCCATGCTCTTTTTTGCGCGAAGTAAAATGTTTCGTGTGTCCTGGGGCAGATAATTCGCGCTTGTGGCCCTGTTTCATTACCTCATCGTGGTCGAACGACCTTGCACTTATCAGTTTATCCTACACTTAATTCACTCCTAGCCCCTGTAATTTGGTCCAGTTTAAAGCCGTTTTATCACTGCTGATTAGCTATTCGAATACGTAGTCATGAACTAGGAATAATTTTCTTCATGCGTCTTGCTGGCTTAGCTACTGGTATTTATGCCAGTGATACCCTTGAGTTAGTTCCTATCAGGTCAATATCACAACTAGAGAACCATCATTCAATGGGTGTTACGATATGATGCAGTGCCGTCTTCTTCAATGTACCCTGCGAATTTATTTCGTAATATCGGAGATGGAATTGGTTTTCTTTTAGTTGGCTACAATGTAAATTTTTCGCACTCTGATGGACCTGCTATCTGCTGTACTGAGTGCGCAAACATTACGCGTTCTTAAACTTGAAAAGTACGCAAATACATTGAAACGGACAACACGTGGATACAGGGAAATCTAACACATCAGTAGAGCGAATATCTACCTTATTGAAGTCCTATAACTCTAGCTTGGTCTCCAGTCAAGGAATCTGCCGTGGCATTGTACGACAACATAAAGTGCGACTTGCCAACATGCGCAGTGATACTTTACGACGCACTAAAGTTTTTGTGTGCTGCATTGACGCGCTCAGCATTTCTTCATGCCATTAAATTGACGCCCGTCCTCTGGTCGATAATTTGAGAAGGATTTTTGCGGCCATCAATTACAGCCATTTCTGAACGATGCTTCCTGGCATACCAAGCTTAATCATCTCGAAGTATGAACATTCATCAATTACATAAATATCGAGTTTCCGTAACTTGCGTAAATGAAATGACTGTTCAGCTTCGTAGCTCGCTTTAATTGCTCAGTGCGATGGTTGAATTGTGTGGCCGTTGTCTACGGTGCCGTTGTCCTGCTGCGGGGACTTTACGGATGCTGTGAATCGTAGTTGCCATGAATTCCTGTTGTCTAGTTTTAACGAACTGATTAGACGATAATTCGAAAAGTATTCCTCACCTTCCTCAGGGGGATACAACTATTGTATCTATAGGAATTAGCACTCCCAGGGGAAAAATTTGTGAGGGCCCGAGTTGAGAGTTAGGTTGGCCTTCTTTTTGTTGAAATGAAATGTTTTTTGTTATGTATGAAGAACATATTTTGTCGGTTCGCTGCTGTCCTGTTTTTCAGCACCTACTACTTTCTTCGTCAATTTTTATCTTGTTTCATTGACTTATTTCTCAACTTACTGTTTCAATGCCTCTTCTGCAAAGATTCCACTGTCCCTTATCTCCATCCTAATTGGTGCCTTCCTCCTTCCTCTCTTCGGAACGTTTTTTATGCTATTAGGGAGGCTTAAACTTATATCTAATCTAATCCACATCTTCTACATAATTTGCTAATGAATGAATCTCGTCGGTATGAGAAGGTTTGTCTTCTTCCTAACAATGTATAACACAGTAGTGAAATATTCTACAGAAAAAAATTGAAAAATGAAAATGTCCGATTCTAATGTTGGATACACTTCCAGGTTTTATTTTCATATCATTAAATTGTTTGGACCATTTTTTTTCCCATCAATCACTAATTTCACGATCCAAATTCAGATTATTTCCATGTTAACTTCGAGCTGATGGGCATTAACCATTAAATGCGTGCGAAATTGTATCTTCAAAAAATGTATACAATGTGCGTGGGTGTTACGCGTACATAAATGTTCGTATACAGTGGGATTTTTATTCTTTTAGTATTTAGTATGAATAAACTACTTTTGTTAGCAAAATCTGAAAATTTAAATCGGTATGAATTGCGCGAAGTGATTCACAAAACTATCAATATACATAATTGTAGGCCAGGACATAGCGCTCAAAAAATGATCGAAATGTAACGCATGACATTACTGAAGAGACAAAATGACTCCTGTAATAATAGGTCTGAGCCAAAGGAGCTTGTAGGCTGTCCGAGTGTCCATTTGATTAGGAGTGGTAGCGCTGATTTGCTGCTGCCTCCGTTTTATCGTGGCAGCGACACATTCCTCCTTGTTCGCCCTCGCTTATCTTGCTGCGTCCTTGCTCCTCTGCCTTCATTATTTTACAGCAGCCCATTTACATCGTGCCGTTCTGCGGAAAATTTGCATGAATCTTTCTGTGCTCTCCAAGTCATATTTTCAACTCTAATGCAAATTTGTCTTCATTTGAATGCGAGAATGTATAAATTCGTACCAGCTTCCCAAATTGTAGATTTGTCTCTCAAAGCACTTGAGAAACTTGGCTTTTAGCTTTCACAGGGTTAAGTTACACATATAATTATCATTGGGGTGTGCGTAATTTTTGAGGATGTAGGACTTATCTAGGACACTGATTAGTCTGCATGCTATATTAGCATTAAGGAGCTCGTACGTGTTACGCATTCCCCCCTGCTTGATGCCTACACATGAAAAATAATGCTAATGAGCTGATCGTGATGATATCGCTCGCTTAGAATCTCAAGCATTTATTTGCTATTCCAAGTCTTCAGCGAGCAGTTGTGTTCAGGCAGGACTACGCGTGAGAACTGAATGCTTACTGTATATGTTAGCATTGAATGCACAAATTATGGCGCTGTGGCTTTGTAGAGTTGATTTTAACCAAATTTTTATCCTGGCAGTCATTTAATCGTGTCATTCGTTTAATGATTCCGAAATTTGCGGGTCGTTTCGTGTTTAAAATCCCATCATAAAGGTATACGAACGACATTCATTATTTTCCTGTTGGAGATGTGGCGCACTCTTCGAGAGATGAGTTGGATTCTTGAACTCCTTTCAGGATCTGTACGTTTCTCAGCACGTAAATTTTCCTTAAAGTGTGCTTCAGTTGCAGCTACTCTTGGCGTTTGCTGAACTTGCTTAATGTTTGTTGCTGGCATCTGCTGTAAAGGTTAAGCTGCTTGACATGACTTTAAATAATAAATAAATAATAACAGCATTATATTATTCACGACTTATACCTTATACTTTTCTTTCGACTAGTAGACGGCGTAACAACTGGGGTCTTGTACGAATGTCCCAGAGCCTAATTATTTTTTCTTTTCTCTTCTTCCTCTATTTATTCTGCATGTACACGTCTTTTTGGACAGCATTGCATTATGGAGCATGGAGCATGTACGATTACGTACTCTCAGCATGATTAAAATGCAAATTTTATGCAAAAAATTTAAGAAGCGATAATTCGTTTTAAATTGTTTGTTCTAAGTTTTTCAGATTCCATAATAGCAAAAATTCCTTCCATTGTGTGTCCAAATGAAGGCTATTCCCATTTGATATTTAAAACCTTTAGTCTGAAAAGCGAGACCCGCTGTTGGACCGCCTTTTGTCAATCCCTAAGTTGAAGTTATAAACATTTTTCAGCACCTACTACTTTCATCTTCAACTTTGATCTTCTTTCATGAACTTCTTTCTTAACTTACTGTTTCTATGCCCTTTCTGCATAGATTCCGTGTTCCCTTAACTCCATACTAAATGGTGCCTTCCTTCTTCCTCTCTTTGGATCGCATTTGTTGCGGATAGGGAGGCCTAAACTAAATAATAATCTAATCTAATCTGAAGTTATAAGAGCGCAACTTGAAGAATTTTTTATTCTTCTGTATCGGTCGTGTGCTAAATATTCAGAAGGCTGTATTTTCAGCCTTATTCTTTAACTTGCTTATGAGTTGAATCTTTTACGTGCATGTAACCAACTATACAAGCCAGTTCTCTTCACAGCTGCATTTCGTCTGTAAATTTTATTGGTTTTCATTTAAATAGTAAGTCGCATTAATAATGATGAATGAGCATTGCAGTGAAAGCAAAATTTCAAAATTTTCGGCAATTCATTACACCTGTCACTACTGCCCCAGTTAGGTTTTTACAATTTGATTTTGTGATGTGAGATGAAGGCTAAGTTCATTAGATGATGAGTTTTATTCAGTTACAATTTTCTTCTGGGAATTCATTTTTGGTAAATTAGGTGAGAATTAATTCATGCGTGGAATATTACTGCTTAGGATTCTGTTTTAACACGTTCACTGCCGCTGGACGCACATTTGCGTCTAGCGGTCTCATGTTCAAGTGAGGATGGAAGGAGCAGAGTTTAAAAAATGACTTTACCGCTCGGAAAAAATTGTACCTTTCCTCAGAAGTGTGAAAATGTTATAGCATGATGATATTTTACCTCGTGTGCTTGAATCTCCCTTAAAAAGAATGTTGAAATAATTGAATGCTGTTCATTCTCGCCGATACGTAAATGAGCAATTTACCTAGTGGTACTCTGATGCCCCAATAGGCAGTCACATGCTAAAGCATGTTTTTCATGAAATGTTGAAATTTTAACCTGCTTTTCCTAATGACATACGCATGAGCTGTTCGTAATCGCTATTTTCCTTCGCCCGTACTTTGCTCGTTGGCATGTGCAGTACGTATAAGGGATGGAAAATAGCAGTTGAAACGATGAGTTATTGTAGTGTCACTAACAACAACAATTCGGGATTTTTTGTATTTTCGTATTATCAGGTTCTTGTTTTTTGTGTTTCCCGATATTCTGCTTTGTAGGCATACTGACTCATTTATTTTCAGGCTAAGATTTCACTTAAAAATTTAAGCTAAAGATGAGAAGCTTTTGATGAAATGAAACTGAAAGTTATCTATTTTATTTTCGAATTGATTATCATATCGTTGACCAGGGCCAAGTATTTAAATTGTGATCAAGTTCTCATGATAGAAGTAAAGCTTGACGTTACCAATTCTACATTAATGGCGACCATCAACTTACAGAAGCAGCTTCCTTCGTTGTCGGAAAACCGCCGCCCAATTTTGTAGTGCAACTTCTTTTGAAATGTTCAAACTTTATTAAAGCTTTCTGACGACAGCCTTGATGAAACACTGTGGCTGTGTGATGAAACTGTTCTTGAAGTATTTTTGTAATATATGAGGTGTTACAGAAAGTATTTTTAAATCATAGTATAATTTTTAAGGTTTGCATTTGGTGTGATGTAGAAACCGGCGTAAAATGTTTTAATAATTATAGTTTAGAAGACTTTGTAAAACATCACAGTAATGTTAAATTTTTTGCTCCGCTGTAGCTATCTTATTAAATTAAATAAATTAAAATTAAAGGCAATTTCACAGGAGCTTCTCTGAAATGTTATCAGAATCATTACAGGAAATTTGCAATCCTTAAGCTGTAAAAATAGCGCTGTGTAAAAAATATATATACTCCTCAGCCATAAGTCTTATGATGCGCTTAATTGTATGTAACTTATCAACTTCTCTAATTAACAACAGGCTTTTGTGGAGTCTGGCACAGAGTAGATCATGTTTTTTTATTTGTTTTGTTTGATCCAAAGTAACTCGTCATAACTGTCCAAGGTTTGGATCCTAGACTGACTCGAATCAAGTGTTCGAGTATTAGTGTCAGATTGAGTACACTTCTTTTGAACTTTCATTTTAATTTAAGCAAATTTAGAGCGGATTTGATTTCGAATTTGAATCCAAAATTTGTAGTGATTTATGATCCAGTTACTTTTTTGGCTCACTTTTACCACTCCATTTTGTCTTGCCAAAATATGCGAGCATTTGGACGCATGAAATTATTGTATAGGCCTGCTACTGAGAACACTTCAATCCTTCATCTTGAAGTTTCGAAAGTGTTTTCATTGCCATCACGGATATCCAAATAGTAGCTATTCTGAAGAGGTTGTTTTCGTGAATATGAATATCTCGATCAGGAAGTCCTCGTGGTTTGGTATTTTAACAAAGTACAGTTCACTGGGAATTTTCACAATTGTCAATTTAATCACTTAATTTACCTCTACTACTTTACAAACATAAAACTTGCTGACATCCCATCATTACAGGAAGAAATTTGTTCAGTAAATGCTCGCTTTATTTTTTATTCGAACGCCATCACATAACCACTCCATGTTTCGCATGAAAAGATTTTTTCTATTAGTGTATTCAACTTGTCTTGCTGCTGTTTATCCACTGAATTTATAATTACATTTTTTGAGGTGCAATGGTTATCACTCGCTTCAAAATTTAAATGTTACTACCAACGATTTTCTCCAACTCGTCTCTTTTTCTTAATTAGGTTCTCTGCAGGACCGAAGTATCTCAATATTTGCAGTTTGTCTAACATTCACTTAAATATGAAACATGCTAGCATTTCGTCATTATTTTAGAAGCTTTTGATGACATCGAAGACGAAACAATTTTTTTTCTCCAATCTTTGTTTCGTTAATCAAGTGTATTGAGTCGTACCTATTCATTCACATGTTTATATAAAATTCAATTCATAATCCGAGTTCGCTGAATTGACATTGTTATGTTACGTTTATTTTATGAAGTGCATGCTGACATTACTAGCTTGCGGAATCTGCATCCCTAGAGCTATTTTTACATCTGGTTTGATAAAAATTCTTAGTGTATTGCTTCGGAACCTCTTGCAGCAAAACATTCGAGGTCGATCATTCACAGTTTTATCCAATTTGATGAGAAAAGTAATGGTTATGTATACTACTGTGTAATATGCAGTTCACTAACGAATGAATGCATTCAAGCCTACTCTAAAGAAAGACACTTTATTATTTATGTGCAACGTTCCGATAACTGCACATGCATATCATTTTCCTATCAACCAAATTGGCATTTTAACATGAATTATATTCATGATCACATAATTTTTGATGTTCATATAAGGTTGATGTTCGTCTGACGTGGTAAATTGGAAAAGCCTGATACTGATTAAATCGTGTGACTTTCGGTGCGAAATAGTTTGAATAACTGAAGCGATAGCAAACCCATGATACTACAACTAATACTACTGCGCTGGTAGCCCGGTAAGGGTTTCAGCATGGGTAAGGCGCTCGGCTTTCAGAGGGTGGGCAGCTGAAACCCCTGGGAAGTAGGCTGTACTCCCATTCTAAACCCATGTTATTTCTTTTAAAATACTTCGCGAAAGCGAAGGGGTCCACATTTGCTATTAGCTGGCGACCCCGGTGGAAAAGCGACCTTAAACAATAATAATAATTTAACATGAAGTAACTGGTTTTGTTTCCCGGCCAATTACAGTTTGCTCCGTTTCTAGTCTCGAGCCAATATAGAGTATTTATATTTCCGTTTTGCCTGACGTTTGATGTCCGGATTATGTGTTTTCTTGCAAATATTTTCTCATCGCAAAAATAGTTATCGTTTTCACGCTACCGGAATGACATGACGTCGTTAGTTGCCGTCGTCGTAAATTCATCAAAATCAAAGTCGTAACTTTGAAAACATGAAGTTGTAACGCCCACGCACATGTTGTCGCTTTATCGTGAGTAATCATTTATGTCAACTTTTATCTTTTTACTTATCCGCATCCGATTAATGAATTTTTCACATCTGAGTATTCGAAAAGCATTAATTTAATCGTGACTCGGGATTTTCTTCACTTTTATCACGTTTGGGAGAATGAAAAATTAATTCACGGCTATATGATTTGTATTTCATACGGCTAAAACAATGAGATAGGGTATTCATCAATAAGTTATTCATTGTGACTATTCAGAGCTCGTGTCGCACGTTGACATAGCGTACATGTATGTTCGCATGTCGAGCTGTTATACATCTGCTATCTCTGCTCAGTTCTTATCATACATACACTATAGAAAGGATTTCCTAGAAAATTTTACATTACAATAGTATACGAAACTAAGATTTGGCATCTCGATACTATATAGATATAGCCATACTATGTGGACAACTCCACTTCCAAGCTAAAAAGCGTATACTTAAATGTTAACAAATTCTCTGGAAGCTAGTGTTTTGATCACTACTCACGGAATATCCAGACACGTAATTGTATGCGAATATTTGCGTAACTTATTTACACACACTTGGAAACAAGTATATCACAGCTCTATAAAAGAAACATAATTATTTCACAACACAGGAGCGCCTGCAAATTCTACACAAAGAAACTAGTTCATGAACATAATACATTAATTAATTCCATCATTTTGTGTTGGTCACACTTTATCGTGAGCTCTAAAAAACATTTCTTGCACATTTTTATTGTAAGATACAAATTTAAGAGAAAAATTATTTTATTCTAGTTCACTGTTTAGAATCTTATAGTAAAGGTTAGTATTTTAATACAAGACGACACCAAATCACTACATACTCGTGAATAAGCACAGCAACTCCTCTTTTCATTAAATAACAGTTACTTTATTCCTAAAATTTTTACCTCATATATGACTCACAAGGGAGAATTTTTACAACACTTTGCCAATTCAGGTCACCGTAATTTATTGCTGTAATTGATCGCTCGACACTCCGCAAAATATCTTTCAAAGTTTTTCAATTCCTTTTGGATTCGTGAGTAGGTCTCTCGCAAGCTTCCAGGCTTGGCGAGCGGCAGCCTCTAGAGCTGCCGGAGGCGCTTTGAGAAGGTTAATTGCTGGTAAAAAATAATGAGGGCATCGGCGACACTGAAGACAGGTGATGAGCTGCAGCATGACACCCAGCAACCGCTCCCCCATTGCCGCCTCCACCCAGTCCCCCTCGCTGGGGTGCTTCTCGCACTCGTGAAGGATAAGAGCCGTCAGCACTCGGGCGGGGACCGGGTCCCCTACTAAGTTGAGGTGGCGATCCCTCAACGCTTTCAAGAGAGACAAACATTTGCGCCTGCTACCGCCTTGCAAGAGCCTCTGCTCTGCATCTGTGAAAGCCATGACCCACGCGTCTGCCTCGAGTCCTCCTCCACCGCGATGGCCCTCGCGACTCACCAGGTCGAAGCCCTCTGCTTTGACCTCCACGACGTGCTGAGGGTTTGGCCAAGGAATGTGCGGTGGCGGCCAGTGCGCTGCGGACCGCGGCCACACTCCGGCACATTTGAATGCTGGCGTCAATTGCACCAAGTATTTATCACGTATTCGTAATTTCACTTCACTGTTGTCGGCGATCACTTTGACGCCGTTGCCTACTTTTTCCACTGCTGCTGTTACTAAAGTTTGTAATCGCGCTCGCATTTTTCTCGCTGATAGATATCCAGATGCTGTTATGAACTCTACCCATAATGACATCGAACGCTTTCGACCATCGCTGAGTTTTAGGACTGCACTTCCGGGAAAACTACCATCGTCGACGAAATTGAACTCTCCCATTTGATTTAGGTAAAGAATGGCTTCAAATTCGGTGGGTGAGAGCACGTGCAGCCCTTCAAAGCGCCCATTAACCTCGGCCAAGGATGATATCACCCGTGGCTCCTGGAGTTCGACTTCCCTCAAGATCTCCTGCAGCGCTGCCGCAACCTCCCGAAGTCCCCTGACGACGGCTGCCCTGCGAGCTGCCACTCGCTCCCCGCAGTATCTGCCCAGCTGGGGAACCAGACGAGCACCTTCAGCAGGCACCAACATCCTCGTTAAAGCTCGCTAGTGGCGCTCATGCAGTCCTTGCAACACTGTAATTATCGAGCGCCTGCAGGAGCGTGCAGCGCCAGGCGGAGCCAGAGGGCACGCTCAGACCCGCCTTCGCTATCGTATTACACTCCATCTCAAGACCTTTTAAAGCTGTCTCACTCTTTACTTTATTTTATGGCTTTAACATTGTTGCAGGTATTCTGTTCTCGTGAGCAAGTCCCTTGTGAGTCGCCAGCACTGCGAAGCGGCTTGCATTAAACTCTGCCGCGCTATGCCTCGAAATAAGTCCACTTGCGGTAGGAAATAATGGGGACAACGCCGACATAATAAACATGAGATCAATTGTAACAGAATTCCATTTATACGATCGCCTAAGCTGAGAGTGTCCCACTCCCATTCGTGGGGATGCTTCTCACACTCGTATAGTACTAGCGTCTTGAGGACAAAAGCGCTCACGGGGTTCCCTGGTAGTTCCAAATGACGATCCCGAAGAGTTTTCAAAATACCTAAACATTTTTTACGGCAGCCTTGGGTGAGCAATCGATCTTCAGCCTCGGCAAAAACCATGACCCAAGTGTCTCCTTCTGCCGTGATGGCTGCTTCTTGCTTATCCTTCTCTTTGTCTCTGGCGAGATGGGAACAGTCTCGCGAAACTAAAGTAAAGCCCGACATCTTGACTTCGGTCGCTTGCTCGACTCCGGGCCATGGCAGAGTTGGCTCGGGCCAGTGAGCCGCACTCCTCGGCCAAATTCCGTAGCATTTGAAGGCTAGGACCATGTCCAAAGTGTACGTATCTCGTATTCGAACCCTCACTTCTGAAGTTCCTCCTACCATGCGAAGCTGGTCACGGTATTGCGATTTTTCTACAGCTTGAGCCACCAAAGTCTGGAACCTTGCGCGCATTTTGCGAGACGATAGATAGCCTGAGGCTGTAATAAATTCCACCCACAACGACATTGATCGTTTTCTACCGTCACTAAGCTTGAGTACAGCGCTCCCTGGTACTGTGCCATCGTCAACCAGATTGAATTCGCCCATCTGATTGAGGTAAATTGTGACTTGATATTCTCCTGGACTCTGGATTTTGAGGCCTTCCCACCGTCCGCCTGTTTGTGTTAGGGTCGACAGACATCGAGGTTCTTGGGCCTCGACGTGCTTCATGAGATCGTGAGCGACCTGGACCACTTCTTCGACTCGCTTGCCTACAACAACTCGCCTTTTGGCCACTTGCTCGCTATAGAACTGTTCTAATGCGGCTACTAGCTTAGTGTTTCCACTGGCTGATGCGTCAGCCGGAACGAGCATTTTGGTTGAATTTCACTGCACTCTATTCACTGTCAAACTTTAGCACTGCAGTCTCCGTCTCGGGGGCTTGCTTCTACGTCACTGCACTTACAAAGAGACCGTGAAAATTTCCTTGTGGAGCACCAATGGAACACACGTTTAGTCCTGCTACTGTGCTCCCCTTAGCAGCTTTTTACGGCTCTCCCGTACACACTTAGGGATTTGAAATTCGATTTAGAGCTTAAATCTTGGTGAGTAATTACTTTGTAATATCCATTTAGCCAGCTGATATGTTAGCTGGCCTGAGCTACGGCTGTGTCTGACGCAGGGCTCGGCTCGCCGTGCCGCTGCTGCTCACAGCTCGGCGTCATTGGCCACGGCCGCTGGGGAGGAGCCCTTCATTCAATAAATGCTGGCTGCTTCCATTGGAGCTCTGTCTCTCGCGTGAGGCCGTTCCGCTCCGCACTCAAGCTGCTCCGCCTTCTAGGCCCCTCCATTGGAGGCGGTCGGTCTGCGCTCCGCGAATGCCGGCACCAACTTCCCTCCTCTGCCGAGCTCCATGATTCCCGTGCCACGCCTCCCGCTATGGCACCTCCGAAATAAAAATCTATTCGTGGCTGCGATCTTTAATCGTCTGTTTATCAAAAGTACCGTGATTTTGTGTGGTTTACATGGCCATGCCTCCGTAAATTAGCTCCTCGTCAAGGACTTCAGCCCGTATAGCTTGATAAGGCAAGATGAAGAAATGTCTCGGTCTTTCTCTGTGGTTGTCTGCTGCCGCTGCTCGCATCGAGTCACATTCTGTTGCCGACGTCATCAATTGTAGGCGAGTCGAGGATGTTTGTGTGTCACATAAGCGGTCTGCGTCTTGATGAATTAATGATCGGCGAGACCGCAGTTGACGTATCGCCTCATGAGATCTGATTTACCTCGACTCACCTCTCTTCCTTGCATGGTGCGCTTTTCTTATAAGGCTCCCGTAAAGCGCCTGCATTAAATTCCTATGATTGATTCGCCTCGCTCGAGTTCTTTACTTTCGTAATTATGATCCATGGTATTCGTTGAGTCCCTTCCTTCGTACCTGGTGTATTTATCTCGTTTAATTTTGGGTCTCAGTTTTATGAATACGGTGTTCTTTTACGCATTTGTGTGCTTACAGGCTTGTTTGTTTGAAAGGTAATCATCGCTGCGAGCATCCCACTATACTCCAAAATAATATTCAATAGCGTCTGTGAAGTTCCTCTGAATAGTTTTATTCCTACGTGCTGGAAGTAAAGTAAAATGTCAAAACACAGCTGTGGTGATTTTCAAACTATCATTCCATTGATTTTAGCGAATTTTGTTTGAAAATAACATTACTTGAAGCGAACAGGAAACTCATCAGAAGAGAAACCGTACGTACTTCATAAAAAATAGTTGTACCTGCTTCGGCGGTGCACAGACTGAAGAACATGATTAGATTCACTCTATATGAAGAATTAACATCTTCGATCCCTTGAACCCCAGCTTCAATATTTTCCTCCAAGTTTATTATAAGGAAACTCATGAGTTTCGAGATGAGTTTCGCTGCGATAATGAACATCATGTTCATGCATTGGCAATGAAAGAGTGCACTCATGTGTGGTTAATGGTTAGTTCTCATTATACTGAAAATGTTGAGTGTATCATTAGTACAGTGTAGGTGCAGGAGCCGATCAGGATACATGTCGCGTGATCTTGTTTTAGGTCGCCGCAAATCTTGTCAAATATTTCTGTGCTTCCTCTGTGCAATAATCTATCAGCTCACTCATTATAGAGGCGCATGGTGCCATAATAAATTATTTCGACGTTAAAACAAATTTTAAATATATCTTGAATTACAGTTCCTATCAGCGGACTCAGATATGCTGCGACTGCGGTTATGCATCAACTATAATCTTGCTGTCATACCCGTGCAAATATCAACTTGCATTTGTTCCTGTTAGATCTGTGTTCGACGCCCTGACCTTTCCGGCTTGTATAATTTTTCATTCTGTTCAATTGCTGCAATTTATAGTAAAAATGCTCATTTTTTATTTAAGCCCGTGGTCATTCGATAAAAGTGTTGATCAATCTTTTATTTTCATGTACTTCTGCTAAGAAACATAATTCGACATTAATTACTCCATTCATGAGAAAATTTTGAGCGTTCATTCGTCTATTAAAGTGTGCCTGTTTTTTCAAGTAAAAGGTAAATTTTTTAACTCTTACACTTTTGATATGAGAGCATGACCATTCGATGCAAGAATTCGTGCGTTTCCGAAATTTACCGATCATTTAAAGCTGCAGTATTCTGATTATCAGTCGCACATGTATTATTTGACTGTACCGGGTACTTAATCACGCGCTGATGAAAATCCGCATCGACGTGTTGTGTCAGTTCAAAGTACTCATGTCTTCAAGATGGTTATAGATTAGTAGACTACAGCAGTTAAAAACACCCATTGTTTAGACTCGATCGTTCTGTAGTAATGAAATTGTTTCTTTAAATTCTCGTACGTGTAGAGTTGTGTGTAAAAGAACAAACGATCCAGATGAGAGATGTGCTCATTAGGGACTCCACATGCAGCTATTGCTTAAAAGTACCCTTCGAGGGAAATTTAAATGAAGGGCTCAGTACTCAATTATATCATCTGAAACTCGCCTACTTAATGTGTTGCTAATAACTAGCACAGCATGGGTAAAGCTGCTTTGAGGGACATATATCGAATGTTCGGTTTGTACTGATCGGTCAAATCGGTTCCAAGGTTTAAAGCCACTTGAGGTAGAATAGAATAAAACATGGCGACAGAATCGAGCTGTGCGTCCCATGTCCGGGTTCCTGCCTCAAGTCCAATGCTGTCTTGCAGACGCCAGTCACGTACGGTCACCGAAGTATGAGTGAAAAAGAAATAATTCCTTATTTAGCCGTCAATATTCACACACGGACACCATGCAGTGTATTCTTATTAATAGTGTGCACTGCATATCGTTAAACCTGTGTTTAGGTTTTACATATGAATTCATATAGTTACGTATGCTTGTACATAGGAGCAAAAATTTTAGGGTGTATTTTTTGCGATGTTAGCAGGAGCTTCTGAAGTATTTTCTTCATCGTCCGTCAAGCATTTGGCTAAACTTTAGGAATGACTCCAAGATAAACATATTTTTGGTAATGCTGTTTAGGTGCATAATATACACATGCTCTTGATTCTGGAAGTTAATTATTAAATTACGAATTCCTAGAATAACTTGAGTGTCCACATTTACATACAGTATATGGACTGTTATAAATATTTACGTGCTCTGTATAGTGGAACAAATTGCTACTTATGGTATAATATGTGTTACATTAAATACTTCATTTCAATTAGTTACAATGCCGTGCACACTAAGTACCAGTCCGCCATTCTTGACTAGTCACAAGACCAATAAAATAACGTTGGTTTTAATGAACTGGAAACGTTTTAGTACCTCATAAATTAGGCTACAAATCGAATCTCCGTGTTTATAGAACAAGTATACCTGCATAACGCCGTCGTTGTTCTGAACCTGGCACGTTTTCGGAGAAATGAAGTGGGTTGTGTTGCGCGTTTGATTGCTCGCTTTACGACGGTAAAATGCCCGTACCTGCGCGAGGGCTGCTTGGTCCTCGCTTATTCTGCTCATGTACCTGCCTGATACTCATTGTTACGTCTTCTGCCTTCTATATTTTTAATATAGTCTATATTCATCCCTCTCGAGGGGATGTAACTATTGTAGCCATGGAAATTAGCATCCTCAAGGGAAAATGTGTGAGGGCCCGAGCTGAGAGTCAGGTAGGCGTTCTTTTTATTGAAATGAGATGTTTTTTGCTATGTTAAGGACCACCTTTTCTATCCTTTTTTTGAGTACCTACTACTTTCTTCTTCAAATTATATCTTATTTCATAAACTTCTTTCTCAACTTACTGTTTTTATGCCCCTTCTGCATAGATTCCGCGTTCCCTTATCTTCATACTAAATGGTGCCTTCCTCTCTTCGGAACGCTTTTTTTTTAGCGGTTAGAGAGGCTTGAACTAACATCTAATGTAATAGTTTACATTCATCTAATTTATTGCAGAGATGATTTCGAGGACTTTGCTTGACGGAATTGTGTTTGATTTTATGAGAAATTTTCTAACATAATATTTTGTTATTGAGATGAAATGCATTAGTTAGAATTATTACGAAGGCACTTTCAGGGTCCACTATTTTTGTGAAAGTATAACCTCAAATTCTAAAGAGAAAATTTATCCATACATTTAGCATTTGCATGTCGATCATTGCGCTGGTTAGGATCCTTGCTGAAAATAAAATACAAAAATGGGTTACTCTACGATCACATCAGCGATATCTTGGTCAATTCAAAATCAGGTCGATAGTTACTTAGTTAACCTATGGCCAAATAAATATTTCCGTCAATCTAATAGTAAACAAACTTCCGATGTGAACCCAAGATCAAATGAAGAGTATCCCGGGCAACCTCACGCCCAATCTACTGTATTTGGATCTATGTACGATCATGTTAACTTAATGTTAAGTAATCTATGACTATGTATAAACGGTGCATTGATGAAGACTTTATCTGCATCACATTGTACGAACGAGAGCGTTAAATTATTTCAATTTAAACTCTGTACATTGCTGTAATTTTCCTGAAATCCTTTGCAATGAAGCCTTGAAATTTTCCTGTTTGTAATGTCCATGCAGTAACCCGCAGAGCTACGCGGTGAGAGGGGAAATTACTTCATGGTTGAATTAATTTTACCTTTAAAATTATTTACAAGTGTTAGAGAAGAAAATGTTTACAGCACAACAATCGTTTCATTCTTTGGGCTGAAAATTTCAACTTGCCACTTATTACAGTCGTTCAAGTTATGCCTATATTTCATTCCCGTCTAAACTTGTAGTTCTAAAGTCGAAATTATTCAAATTTATCTTCTTTAATTCTTCTGTAAGTTTTGTCTTATTTATCGCAATTTGTCATCAGTTAAAGGAATAAACCTATTCCAAATTATGTAGGGTGGCCATCTATATAGAAAACGTAAGAAAAGCACTGGAAGGTATCGAAATGTTACTCGTTTTGCTACCTCCCCTGCGGCGTACATTTAGCTCACACGCAGAACCGTTGGACTCAAGTATACGAATAAATTTTCCAAGTTTTCAATTTAGATGCCACGCCACCCTACATTATTTGAGATAGGTTTATTCCTTCAGCTGATGGCAAATTGCGACAAATAAGACAAAACTTACAGAAGAATTAATGAAGATAAAGATGAATAATTTCAAGTTCAATGAATGAGTAGAGAAGTGCAGATCAGAGTATTTGGAGCTTCACAAGTGGGAGCGTGAATTAAAACAACCAAAATCGTCAATGAATTGTGTTCAAAATTCAGCCCCGCAGTGTTTCAGTGAGACGCCGACGTTTACTCAATAATTGCTTGTAATTTATTCGGATAATTAAACGACACTTGGATGTTTCGTTTCAATAACTTTACAAAATCATTTGTCTAATAATTTCACTTGCGAGATTTTTCATTCCAATTTTTCTACTCGCGATTATTTTTCAGAGACATTATTTCATGATTTATAACTGAGATACTTTGAGAAATTTAGAAATTTCGGTAGTATTCAAAACCTTAGATCCTGTTCCTGAGAATCATTATTTGATAAATTTGCTTGTGGTTTTAACTTTAGGTCTTTTTTTATAGTGAGAATAGAACGCTTCATGATTGTACAAACTGAAACTATCAGATTTGAATCAGGGCTTGAAGTCTACGGTTCTTACTCTCCATGTTTCTTTAGGAGTTCAAGCAGTTTTCAAATCTTCCGTCTGATCGAGCTGTCTCATTTATTGTAATATAATTATTTCGCATACTTCTAGATATTCGTTAAGCATTCTTCTAATATTTGTGAACATTGTGCTAAATCATTGAACATTTATTTGTAAATAGATGTGCGCTATGTATCTCAACACAATACCAAAAAATCCTATTTATACCTTCGTGTGTGTAACTCAATATTTTCGAATGAGAATGGTTAAAGTTCCTCCTAGTATTCGCAGCACATGATTTCTTGCTTACTTCGAGAACAGTGATAAATTCCTGCAAAGTTTCCAGTGGCTTACAATTCTTGTTGTACAAGGTGTCCCCAAAAAACGGACCGAACTTTAAATTATTGTAGCTCTCAGGTTATTGTTGATAATTGAGTTCTGTAAAGACCACAGTGTTTACTAAACTAAATATTTCTCTCTTCACACAAAAATTGTATATGGTTAGCGTGCACAGAATTGTCACTGTACCATTTTTAAGAAAGTAACTGAGAGTACAATAGCTCCGGGAGCGAACATTCTGTACCAAATCGTGAGGAAAAAAAAGAAACATTGGAATTAAAATTAACTAGTTCATAAAATAAAATAATTCATTTTAATTCCAATGTATCTTGATACGACTTTTACTTGTGTTCATTTCCGTGTTAATTTCCATTCCCATGTTTTGAAGAACTATTTCTTTCGTTAACACCTTGAGATGGGAGGATTTTTACCATGCTATTGATGTGTACTTTTGATAAATTTGTTTGTATTTTTTGATAAATGATATGTACTTTTGGAAATAAAAACATTTCAGTTTAGTATTATTTTTTTTGTTTTTCCGTATTCCGGAGCAAATGTACTCTCAGTTACGTTCTTAAAAAAGGAACTGTAACAATTTTGTGCGCGCTAATTAAATACAATTTTTTGTGTGAAGAGAGAAATATTCAGTAAACACTGTGGTCTTTCATGAACTCAATTATCAACAATTTACCTAAGAGCTATAATAATTTAAAGTTTTGTCCGGTAGTTTTGGGGAACACCCTGTATTTGCTACACTGTATATCTATGGTTAGAACTCGGTTACATAGTTACAGTAAAGAGTATACGAGCCCGGCAGCATGGAAATACTGCGAAATAAAGTCGCAGTTTCAATTGTATTTTACTGGTAATTTTAAAATATTATGGAAATTAAAAATTTTGTTCAAAATAATTCGCCTTTTTTCATTTATTAATTTTCTTGTTTCTACATTTAATTTTGGTGATGTTGTGAAAGAACTGCGTAGGGAAAATTTTTTACGAGTGCAGTTATTTTTTGGTGTCATATCGATTTTCACATGTTCTCTTCTTTTTATCTTTTTATTACACTGATGGAAGAAACGTAAATCTTTGTATTAAATATTTTAGGTCTAGGTTTGAATTCTCTCAAAGTTGCTTGAACAGTTGAGCATGGTGTACAACTTCAGCAAATTCCCTTCAGTTGATGCGTTCATTTTTAATATTACACGGTAATTTATTTCTGTGATGTTACACCATTTGATTTTAGAAAGATGAACCTGCAAAGTGAAATTCGTCTTATGGATTCTACTTCCAACTGAGAAAATGTTTAAACCTTTTTCAAACGGATTAAACAACACCTCTTTAGTAAGATGCGTTGTCGAGTTCCTGTTCTTAGCCGACGTTTTTAAATTAAAATTTTATTCATGTATGATTGAGAGGCATCCAACTTCTAGTCATTTTTCTTATCTTAAAACTCTACTCGAAGGATTTAACCAAGCCGAGAGTTCTGGGTTCACGCAGTAAAAGCTCTTCGAAATTTATTACCATGGAGCACGCGCTCATGTTTGCAGCACTTCCGAGAATTACTTATTTTTCCATACATACTTTATTGGTAATTGAAGCGTTTGATATATCGTGTGTTTGGCGTGGAGTGCTCCCGGGAGCGGCGCTGTCATGTGCCCATTATGTGTGGTAGGGTTTGTGTTAATTGTTTGGGAGGTGGGCGGTGTTTCCTGGAGACAATCAATTACTCCTGATATGGGGACACGGCACGCCACCTCCGTATCACGCGACCTCATTCCGAGTCTGGCGGTGCTAGCTTCAGCCTTAATTGCCGGCTGCTCTGTGCTAATAATCCAACAAGTATTTAAAAGTGTGCTGAAATTATGTACATTTTATGCGCGCGTGGTATTTCGGCTTCTATTCGTTGGTCAAATAAACATTTCTAATGATGGTATATGATTCTTGCCATCCTCCATTTATTCATGTTAGCTACCTTTCATTTCCTGTTGTAAATAAGATTTTATCACACACCCTGCCGACTGTACGTGTTTGACTGTTCATCATCCATAAATCTACTTTTTTAGTGTCTTATCAAAGAATTACTAAGCCATCAACCTCCATTCTGAGTCGTTACGAAGAATTGCCATTCGTGAATCATTCAATCATCCTTTGTGCTATTACTTTGAATCGGAGGAAGAAGCTTCTTTTTGTACCCACTCGACTTGAAGAAAATAGCTGTTTTTACTCTGTGGGTCTCTTCGCTTAACTGTCCATCAGTGAGGTTCCTGCTGTGATCGATCATATCGCCCACGATCGACGGGTCCGCAGCGTATGGAGCTTAGCTTGTTGTAGATAGCCGCCCCATTCGCCTCTAACTCTGTACAACGCCTGCCAAAACTTGCGCAGTTCAATGATTGAGCTCATGGACTACCAGACGATTTTGAAATAAATAAAATCTATTCTTTCACTGTTGAATGAAATTCTTTCACTGCAATCTATTCTTTCACTGCACCATGTAGAAACTATGTATTGTTGGTTCGTCTTTTTGCTGTCGTTGTTTCTTAACGATGGTGTTAACCAAGGAGAGAATTTAAATGTCATCGGTAGCTGCGTGCATGTTCCCGTTATCTTCTTTTATGAATGTACGTACAAAATTTTTTTTTTATTTTTTTCACCTGCTCGTTACTCGAGATATTCATTATAATGGCACTTACACGGAAGCTAGTTAATTGAACAGGGTTTAAAAAGAGTGTTTATTGATAATAAGGGACGTACCCCCGTCAGGGAATACAACTATTGTATTTAAGAAAATTAACGCTCTTAGGAGGAAGTTGTGAGGTCCCAAGTTGGAGGTTAGGTAGACTTTTTTTGTGTTGAAACCGAGCTAATTCTAGTTTTGTTACGGACAATCATTGTTTCGGTTCACTGCTCTCTTCTTCTTCAGCATCGACTACTTTCTTCTTCAACTTTTATTTTGCTTCACAAACTTCATCCCGTCTTGCTCTTTCTGTGCATAGGCTGTGGGGACGCATCTTGTGCATAAATTCCTCGTTCCCTAATTTCCATACTAAATGGTGCCTTCTTCTTTCTTCTCTTGGGAGAACCTGTGTTGTGGTTACGGAGGCTTAATTAACTCATAAGCCAATGGCCAATATAATCTGCTTCCCATTTTTTTGCCAAGTAGTGAATGAGACCCACTGTGAAATCTGTGTGTGTTTTAACTACCCCATATCAGTAAATTGTACCTGAAATGCAATTTTTTATCAGTGTGTTTACATGGCATACTATTTCTGTTGGATAAACTTTGAAATCTTTTCACGTAAGGAGCGGATCTTCCGAAGTTTTTTCTCTAAGCCGTATTTAGAATACTTGAGCGATAAGTTTGCCGAGAGGAATGTGTGTGCAAGCGTGTAAAATCAGTCCACGTTGGTTGTTTTGCTGTGCGACTCGCAGAGAGCTGCGCTAATTGCCCCGGAGCTCCGTTGGTTGAGCATTAGTCTGCGAGCGTCACCTCTGCTCGTCTTCGTCATAAATAGGTTTCTTATGCTCGTCTTCTGAGCTGCGGCCCATAATTTAAGTGACACTTCGTGCCTTGCCTATCTAACTATTTTCAAAAGAAATAACTAGCTCGTATAGAACGGGCCGTTCACGTGAGATTTATACTCGATGTGCCTCCTAGGAACATTTATTAGGGCATTTATTTTAACTTCTAGCTTCGTTTTCGTGCTTGCGAGAGAGGGGAACTCTCCTGTCTCACATTTCGAGTCGAATTTTGCTTGGAGAACTGGTGTGTGTCTCTCTGTGTGGTCTTCTGTATTCGTTACTTTGCGTGGACCGCCGTTTAAGTAATTGGTGGCAAGTGACCCTCAAGTGACTTGTTTTCCGGGTCACAATTGACCCGTTAATTTTTCTTCTGACTTCCGACGCTGTATGCCGTCTGGTCAAACAATTTTCTTTGGACCCGTGTGGTGTCGGTTTCACGCTTCCGCCGTACGGGATATGCATGCAGGTTGAAAACTTGCGTTGATATGGTGAGCGTTGGTAGTTTTTTATGTAATTTATGTGTTTTCAGCTTTTTGAAATTTGAACGTTATCGTGATATTCGAAGCAACATTTTGATTACGTTTCTAGAGGTTTTTAAAAATCATTTTATTGTTTTTTAAACCAATGCCTTTTCATGCATGTATTGTGTGAATTCTTTCGTATACTTCCTACACTTGGAAGCTATTTATTCCCATTTGATTTTTTATGTACATCGCATCATTTAAGCGCAAATAGAAACCTTTAGTATGAAACACCTCTACTTTTCTTTCAAGTTGACTCAAAACTTTCACCAACCTAATGATAGAAAGGCGAAAAAACCTCTGACAATATTATCATTTTTATGGGTTAAACCGTTGAAAAAAAAAGAGGAATATCAAAGAAGGATTGAGCGTTTCAACCATATAGGTCATTCTCAACGTTTTGAAAAGCAAATAACTTCAAACAATTACTATGAATAAAGGTAAAAATATAAGGGATCACTTCTGCACACTTATGACTAAAATTTTACTATTTACCGAGAAGGCAGATTGACCACTCGATATTGATGACAGGTTTCCCGCTCAAAATATTAAAGATTCCAAAACAGGCAAATCTGATCCATTCCCATCCAAGTTTATAAGCAAAGTTAACGTCTGGAGTCCAATTTACAATTTATTGATGCGGGTTACAATGATATCTTGAGCGTTTTTAATTAAACCGATGTTCGTTTTCGCATTACATTCTCCGTTGTGGACATCCTTCAGATCTTGTATCGGGACGATGCAAGGGATTTGTGTGTTGTGAGGGCAGTGTGTACTTGAAGCGAGCCCATCAGCTAAAGGCCTCTCCATCCCTTGAGGGGCTCTTCGCTCGGTGCTCCTGCTCAGGGATTTTTTGCCCCCGGTCAAAATAAGGAAGAGTGCTGCGAGATGGCCCTCCAGGGACAGCCTTGCTTTCCTATATTCATTCATCTACTGGAGTGCGTACATCGGTCATGCATTTTTTTGAATAAGCAAACTTATTTACATCACGTTATAATTTAGTTTTCATAATTATTATTCGCGAATTTATTTGATCTCAACTTTCCCGTATTACCTTTATTCATATTTTACAACCAGATTCGACTAGTAGAATAAAAAATGTTTTAACGGAGAAACGTATTTAGGCTTCTGTTTTCGGTTGTCGATCTTTTCAGAGCTATAAATGCTTTTGAAGATGTTTTAGTATATTCTACTTGAAATCTGTTGTAAAAGTGTGCATTTGAATTCTCTAAACTCACAGACTTCAATAAACATTTTGAAAAAATAGCTTGTGTAATTTGTGATTATTTCGATCTTGCAGAGTGAGATATATTAATTTACTTCAGAAAGACGAAAGGTTCGTATGGAGATTTCTCTCTATGCGCTCAAATCATAAACTAGAGCAAGTGTGTCGAGAGTGCGACGACAAATGCGATGTATAACAGCTACGAGCGGTGTATATCATTTCATTCGCATCCCGTCATGACCTGAAGACCATTATTCAATTTTGAAAGTTATTACTTCCTGACTTGGCTATACATGATAAGTCTAGCGTTTTTTCGTGATCGCCTATTTATTTAAGTGAACTCATTATTTACTAACTGTGCTATTTTCCAGAGAAAATATCTACCATACTTTTACGTTAAGTTTCCCATTATGAAAAACATTTTTTAAGTCATTTTCAAAAATCCAATATATTCCTCATGAAAAGACAGCTCACGAAAGACAACTCCTATACGCTTTTGAACTGTGGGTCCTGTATTTATTTTTGTGAGTGAGGGCAACTGCCAGCGCACAAACTTTGTGTTTGGGATCCTGTGCGCTTCCCCTGCGCCGAAGTAACTCAAGAGAGGTAATCCTCTAATAAGAAGCAAATAAGAGCGGCCTGCAAGGGGAGGCTCTGTGAGGCTATGTGGTCGTCGGGTCTTCTTGGCAGCGCACTGCATGTCTCTTCGACAGAGTACGTGTGTATGGCATACACTGCATGTGGTGGCAACTAAGTACATATATGTGTATGGCACACGCTGCATGTGGTGGTACCACAGTACATGTGTATGGCATACACTGCATGTGATGGCAACGAAGTACATTCATGTGTTTGGCATACATTGCATGCTGTGGTACCACAGTACATGTGTGTGAGTGACACTGCATGTTTGAAAAACACAGTCCATTCACGTGGTACACACTATATGTGGTGGCAACTGAGTGCATGTGCGTGGCAGTCACTGCATGTGGTGGCAAAAGTGTTTTTGAAGTTCAGGACTGGGCTGATCACGTTGATGCCAAAGATTTTCCATGTCGATTCCTATTTCACGCTGTGGCGCACAACCTGCTGCTGCCGTGTCACCCTGGTGGCATAACGAAGCCAAGAGCTGCCTCGCGTGGAGGACAATCACGCTGCCTCGTGCAAGTGCCGCCGGACCCACAGCGCCGCAGCCACTCCCTCATCTGTCCGTAATCTCTCACTGATGACTCCGAGGCTCAGCTTACCCTGTCGTTCCCGCGTTCTTCCTCCAGTCCGCCCTTGACTTACGCACCGTCAAATGACGGCTCAACCGGACGCGCGTGCCGTCTTTGTTCGGCCGTCCGCCAACCGTAAGCATTGAAAGCCCTCTCATCTCTGTGTATCGATGAGGGAATTTTTGTGATAATTGTCGAAGTTTTTCAAGTGGAAATTAATGCACGGACTATCAGTATTCGTGGCTGAATGTTCGTCAACTTTTGATGTGAGGGAGGAGGACGAGGAAGGATAGAGAAACGCAGATAATGCGTTAGGATTTTATATTCGTTCACAACATTTAAATGATTTATGAGAGGCATACAATTCCATAAAAAATTCTACTTGAAAATAATTTCTTCTCAATTTATTTCAACTGAAGTAGAGAAATCAATTATAAAAAAATTGTGTGATATAGTGTCTTTGAGTGTCAGATGCGAATAATATATTTGGAATGTTGACCCATCAAGTTTTACGACCCCGAACTTTTTGGTTGGCACAGTGAGAACAAATCACGCGCTGAATTTACACGTACTCAATAAATTAATCTTACACTAAAGAATTAACTGGTACGTCGAATTCATTGAAGAAATAATTGTTTGAATCGAAACAAATGGAGTAACCCCGAATTGTTCAATCAAAGTACGTTCAAAATAAGCGAATGCTTTGTAAAAAGTTATTTCTTCGCATGTGGACCGGTCACATGAGTGCGTTTTGTGTTTCAAGTAGCTCTCGAATTCAGGTTAGAAATTTTGCTGACCTGCAACTCGCTAGTCTATCCAACGTGATATTTTGTTAGAATTTTAAAAGTTGAATACTTTTGAGAAATAATTCTTTTCGCTTTCAAGTATTGATTTATGAGTTCAAAATTTGTTCGTGTACTCCAGTAGTCAGTGGACAGAGAAATACTAGATACATTCGCCAACTTTGAGAACAAATATCTTCATTTTTCGCATCTTTTCAGCTTGAAATCATTCTCAACAATGGTCGTCTCAGTGGTGTCTCTGCACCTCCTGCTCATTACATCTCGCGTCCAAATATTGCCCATTTTCCTTTTGTGTATTTGAAGTCGGTAATTCCTGATGCGGCTTTGGGGACGCGTTCTGTGGGTATTTGTAAACTGCAATTATTCTGCTTCCGGCCTCAACGTCCTCAGCTGTTCCCGTGAGAGCGTCGTCTTACCTTCGCTGCTGCTGCTGGCCGCGTACTCCCATCTGGAATTTACCGCGAGGAACTGAGCGAGCTCACGCACAATGTTTGTATTCAGTGACTCCAGAATTGGTGATGCGACGAGATCGTGCGAGAGCATGTTTGAGGTAAAAGTAGTCTCGCTCAAATGAAAATTTTGTTGAAAAATGAGTTTTATCCTTTACTTGTAATGGGTATTTTGGTGCTCTTTGAAGTTGCTGAGTGGTGCAGGAAGATTATAGTATTATTTTTTACCTGAAAATGTACATATCGAGGCGCATCGAGTTTCATACATTGTTGTGCGCAAGTAATGAAATGAATTCTCATTTTCTATAATTGAGAGTGCAATTGGTGTTCATTTGCTTAAACTGGATTAAATTTGCTAATTTCCATGTCTTTTCTATTCCGTATTCTTATTTAGCACTCCCAGGGGGAAAATGTGTATGGTGAGAGTTAGGTAGACTTCTTTTTGAAATAAAACATTTTTTGTTATGTTATGGACCACCTTTTTTCGATTCACTGCTGTCCTGTTTTTCAGTACCTACTTTCTTCTTCGACTTTTATCTTGTTTCATGAACTTCTTTCTCAACTTACTGTTGAGAAAGGTGCCTTCCTCTCTTCGAAACTAAATGGTGCCTTCCTCTCGTCGAAACGCTCTTTTTTTGCGGTTAGGGAGGCGCAAACTAACATATAATCTAATCTTCCGTATTCTTAGTTAGAGCTGCATGTTTTATTGAAATGAAACTGTTTTGCTCATGTGCGAGAACTTTGTCAAACCTGCCTTATAAGTTAATTTTGTGGGCGTTTGAGCTTAACAATAAGCGTTCATGCGCTTGTATGCTGTCATACATCTCTGCATTGATAGGACTTCTCGTCAGTTACTGGTTGTGGCCTGTGCCGGTGTAGCAGGAACAGCGTAGGTGGCTCGGCGAGGGTTACTGACGCTAATGTTTACTGATAGTCTCCAGGCTGTTTGGTAATGCGTGCGTAATCCTGTTACTGCTCCTCCTGCTGCTCCCGCGTGCGTTGCGATTCTAAGTGTGTTCCGATGTGCATGTGTACCAATGTACTAAAAACGATGCGTTTGTACTTGTGGTGATAAAACACTGCTACTAGAAACTATATTTCTTTTCTGAAGTTACGCGGCATTCTCTTGCTATAAGATTTGTGTCGTCTCTGATTGTTGATAAAAAAAAAAATTTTCAGTAGTTTGACGTGAAATGTAATTTACATATCAGCTGCATGTTAATTTCATAAAGCTCTTAAAAGTCGAATGTTGAACAAATATTATGACAACTCACAGTGTTTAAAACTCAATGTAAAGAAACTATCAGTAGTGCTGACAAAAACTAATAAAAAAGGCTTGCGCTCAATCTTTCAGGCTACTTGTGTATAATTATCAGATGGATGTATCCGATTTCCTGTAGAAACCCTACATTACCTATACATTAGTTGTTTTCTTTTGAATTTCATATTTCACATATATTTCCGGAAAGAATATATGTACTCGATTGTCGATTTATGTGAGGTAAAATTAAAATAGGATTTTCTGCTAAAGTGTATTATGATCTTTGGAAAGAAATATATTCAACTATATAGATTCAAAAAATATTAAATATGTTCTAATTTTCACGTGATTTCAGGAAGTAGTCAGTGTGTACTAGATCTACATTTACAATGTGGCAGAGCTAAACGTAAGAAAAAGAGAGGTTCAATTAAATTCAGTAACTCGAACATTAGCTTCTTCCTGAAAATCATCTGACGCTAATCTTCCCCATAGGCTGAAGATTTTTACCGATGAAACTCTTGACATCTCTCAAAAATCCCACATAAGGTATGGAATTGACAAGTCCATTAAGAGGTATGTACGCGTTCGAACGCATTGAGAATTGTTCTGACCCAGGTTTTGTGCATTTGACGCACAAATGACTGAGCTGAGAACACGACATCAAATTGGAAACTGACGAATGCATTATTGTCACGTCCGCGTTTGTGTGCCTCATGCATATATGCGCAAATACAGAAAACGTGATGCATGAGAATCGAATTAATATTCATAACAGTTGACACAAGTGGATGCGCACTGCAAGTTACGTGTGAAAAACAACGCCGGTCTCACTTTTTCGTTTTCAGGTGCAACATTTACGGCTTCTTGGGCCAAAGTATTCATGATACAGTGTAAAGAATTAATGTGATCTTCGATTATCGAAATTAACCTGAAGCCTGAAGTTCTGCATGAGAAATATCGCACCTTCCAACGTTCTGTACTGAGGAAAACTACACGACTGTTTTTTTTTTTGGAATGACAGCATTCGTTCTGTGTATAGGACGTAGCTTGTGTGGTGTGTAAAGGCGACATATGGAGGAAGCCGCGCTGGAGCGATCGCACCGAGATAAGATCGGCCGTGATGAGGACAATCCGGTGACAGCTCATCGTGCCGCGTCCCCGAGGACGCTGCCTGTGGGGGACCTGCCCTGGGGAAATGTTCCCTCTTCAGGGAAGTGATTTGGAAGATTTACCTATCGAAGTGTAAACTAATGATGATGCAAAGAGTGGGGTGTGTGCGTGCGTCGAGTGCTGCTGCTTGTGTTTATTCCCGCGCTGTGTGAACGACAGCGCGGGAGGTTTCGATGTTCCTGCACGTTTTGTATATCCTCGGCAAAATTCTTTTTGCAAGGTTTGAACTGAGACTTGAGTGCTTCGCCGTTGAAAGCATGCCAAGACGTAGAACAACGATTTCTCAAATCGGAAGTAAATTTATGTTTCAAGACGCATCACTGAGAAGGTACGTTTGTGTGCGTCACAAAATGTGTGAGCTTGAATTTGTTCCAGTGTAACGTACTTGACATCAAATTTATCGATGATGATGCATTTGTAAACGCTTTACGAATAGTTTTTGTTTCATTTTTGAAGTACCTTATTCAATTATTGGATGATAATTAAGGTACCTAAATATCAATATTTGTCCAACGATGATATTTTTCAGTAAGTACACTAACCATTGCAAGGTACTCTCATCTGACTTCGTTGATTTTTTCAGTTTATCCCTTTGCCTTAATTTGCGTAAAAAGAATTAGTTCTTACGTAAGTCAATGTGAAATTAGCGATCGCGCCTTGGATAAATTTCTGTGACGGCCAGAATTTAACGAGCTAATTTCGACCTCAGTACGCGACTTGGGTTGGCTTTACTACCCCTCAATCACGACGCGTTGTTCGATGCTGGTGCGCCATTCTTTCTGCGCCACTGGAGCGCGAGATGAACCAAGCTGGCGACTTGAGCTGCCTCCTCTTTATTTATGCGCGCAGTCGCGCCTGCGAAGTGCGTGCTACAGCTACCGACATCACCGAAATAAATAAGTGCAGTGATGTTGCGTGCAATTATAAGGGCACACCTCATCTCACGGAACTACTTTACATAGATGCGTAATGAAGCTGCTATTGAACTCAAGCATCGCACAGTAAAATCTCATACGCATAAACATCTGTGGAAATTTTGTGTGAGAATGTATGAAGTGAAAGCATGTCCTGATGCGTTAATTGTTATCTCTTCCTACGTTTGTGATGATGCTTCCGAGTAAGGGATGAAGTTTAGTGCGTATAACAACTGGCTCTGAACAACTGATGGAGACTCTCCTAAGTTGGCCTAGAATAAGCCATAGGCTTAAGCTAGTAAAGTTTGTTTATTCTGGGCCATGGAGTATGAAATATTTTTATTCCTGCTATTTGCTCCAAAACTATTTTATTTTAATATACATGTCATTATTATTAAGTTAATGTTGCTTACAATTCGCTTTCTTCTGCTCTTACTATGAATGAACTGGATTGAATTTTCAGTTTGGGCGTTGCCTTATTTATGATTCATACAGGTGGCTGTAGTGATGAAACTCGAGAACCAGTGGTTCAATATTTAAACATTCACTCTGAATTTATCCAAAGGCACATTTGGCTGCAGTGAAGGGTCTCTTTTCTTCCCTTTCTGGAAATCGCCCTTGTTGTGGCTAGGGAGTTATGAATTGATATAAGAAGAATTTCTCTCAAGTAAATTTATTTTTTGTGTGTCCGCTTTGTTTATAAATTTTAGATCGGTATTGAGCAATTTTAAAATGTTTAAATGAAAGTGATTTTTTTGTATCGTTCTCTAAAAAGTTTTGTGTGTATTTTTCCCCTGAATTGTCCACGCATAGGCATTGCTATTTCGTTGAATGATCATTTGTAATTAATGAAAAAGATAAATATAGAGTTGAACTGCATATTTTTTTATTAAAGTTTATATATTTTACCTTCGCTGATTTTATTGATTAAAAGTTCTGCTATTTGAAAATTAATGAAATATTATTAATTTAGCGAAAAATGGTGTGAAATACGTCAATAGCATTCATTTTTGTTTCTTTTAAACGATAAGAATAAGTTAACCATTCTATTGTTTTTGCGTTTACTCTTCAATTCAAAACACGGCGTGTGTATCAATAGAGGTGTAGGTCTTCAGTTCGGGTGTACATTTTCGTATCCATGGTGTTTTTTTCCGGTGATTGGGATGCGATTGTGCAATATAATTTGGTTTGTGTCGACTCGTCCCCTCTGAGACGATCACCGACCGGCCCTCCGTCTCCCGCCTGGCTGCCTGCCTGACGAATTGCTCGCGTTGCTGCCGCGCCTGCTGCTGCTGTTGCTGGTGGCGGCGTTATTGTTGCCACGAGTGATGCTGAGGGCGTTATTGTTGTTGCTGCCGCGCATGTTGCTGGTGTTATTGTAACTGGTGGTGGCGTTATTCTTGCCAAGGGTGGTACTGGTGGCGTTATTGTTGTTGCTGCTGCGCCTGCTGCCGTTGTTGCTGGTGGCGGCGTTACTAATGTTGCTGCTGTAGCCGCGGCGATGTCGAGATAGTTCTTAGTTTTGGCGTCGTTGTTGCTGCGGGTGTTGCTGGAGGCGTTGTTGCAATTCTTGTTCTTAGTGTTGCTGTGTTAGCGTTGTTTCACGTGCACGTAATGCAAGAAACGTGTGTTGTTTTTAGCTGGGTTTCATGTTATTTTTTTCTTGAAACGTCTGGGTTCTGCTTAATCAAGGATATGTTACATTGCTCAAGCGGGTTGGGATTTTATTTCATTTTTAATTTTCATTGTCGTCTTTGGAGTTTACATTGTCCCAAAAATTTGACGATTTATTGTGCTCTGAATGAATGAATTTCCGTCTTCAACTAGCAGCAGTGCTTCTTTCTCAAGTTTTTCGGCTTGCACTTATTTTTTGGCTCTGTGGAGTATTCTTTGATCTGAAGTGACTATTTGTTTAGGCGGTGTTTTAATTGAACGAGAACCGAACCGAGCATCGCACAGTGAAATCTCTTGTGCAGAAATACCTGTGGTAAATTTTGTGTAAGGATGTATCAAGTGAAAGCATGTTTCTCATAACAACAAATCATAGAAGCGTTTTCTGTCTTGTTCCTGCCAATTTGCATTCTCATCCTGCTTATATCAATCTTCTATTCAACTGACGTCTAACTTTTATTAAATATTTCACCTTTCTGCACAATTTTGGTTTGATCTTTGATTTTCTGTTCTGATTTTCTGTTCAATTTCCTTATTTAGTTCGTAAATTACTATTACAGTTATCATGTGCAAGTCGAATTCGTTGTGGTGCGATGCACTTCCATACAGCGTGTGCATAGTGCGCGTGCGTACATTTGTTCTGTCCTGTATCTCGTGGTGATGTTATCTGACGAGTTGCTGGCCACCTGATCCTCCGAGCCGAGAGATCCAATCTCATCAGAACAACATCGAGCCTTTTTGCTTTGCGTCGATGTCGTTGTACAGGCCGTGTTCTGTGTCGTATTTTGTTAAGTTTGGCGCTGATCTTCCGTGTTGTTGGCTTTGAGTTACCGGCGTTGATGTGTGTTTGGTTTTGCAAGAAAGGTGTTTTCTTTTTCAAATAAACTAACATATTTCTGGAATTTTTCCTCTTTGGTATTCTCCTCAGCCAAATGGAAAATTTCTGTTTCATGAGATTTTGTTTTCAATTAGAAAGATTCTTCGAGCAATTCCTTGAACGATTCCCTGTTTGAAAAAATCTTCAACGATTCCCTATTTGAAAAAAAATCTTCACCGTCGTTTGGATGATGTACATTAGATCCCTAACTAGGTTCGCGATTCGTGCCCCTCACTCGAGTTGTGCGAATATCTTCTCTTATATTTAACCAAAAATTGGAGATAAATTCATACTAAAATATTAATCCTTACATTTTAAATAGTTTCCATTCTTCCTCAAGCCTTCCATTCTTTTCAACGCTGTTATTTGTCAAATTAATTGTTTTAGGATAATAAAGACTCGGAGGGCCCCTCCCCTCGCATCGAACGCTGTATCTTGCACTCTGCGCTTCCATTAAGTGCACATCGACCCTGATTATCTTACAGTAGACTTGCCACTCCTATTTCGTGTTTTCATGTTCGTAGTATTTTCATTGTCGTAGTATTTCTATTTCCGTAGTATTTCCATTTCCGTAGTATTTCCATTTTCGTAGTATTTCCATTTCCGTAGTATTTCCATTTCCGTAGTATTTCCATTTTGGTAGTATTTCCATTTCCGTAATATTTCCATTTTCGTAGTATTTCCATTTCCGTATTATTTCCATTTTCGTAGTATTTCCATTTCCGTAGTATTTTCATTTTCGTAGAACAAAGACATGTGAATTCCTCATTACTGGTGATACTATAAATCGTGAGATATCATATTGCAATCCTGGATTCGAAATTATGACAAGATGGTTTAAAATGAGATTCTAACATTATCAGAGTTGGATTTTATTCAAGTCATCTTTCATCGCGCCACAAAAGTGGTTTCTAAATTGATCTCTCATTGCCAACGCAATCCTGTCGTTAATGCCTTTACACAGATTTATTCTTGCTTTTTAAGTTATTTTAACATCCTATGATTATTACGATTTAAACTCAAGCTTTGAGTATTAGAATATTTTTGTCTCTTCACAACATTTTCGCATACGATGTTTTTTCTCAGACGTTTGTGCTTTGAAATAATTATCCCTCGTTTCAAATATTTTATTGATTGGAAAGTAGTAGCATACGCTTTCGTCACCTATTCTTGGGGTCGGACTGAATTACGACGTCATCTTATACTTGAACAATACTCTGAGACATTCTCGGCATGTAGCAGCCTACAAATATTTGTTGCTGTCCTCTCTCATGCAAGGTAGGCTCCTGTTATTTTCATGACTTCATCGGTCATGGCTCCTGTTATTTTCATGACTTCATCGGTCATGGCTCCTGTTATTTTCACGACTCCAGCGGCCATGGCTCTCGTTATTTTCCTCGTGCTCAGACCAGCAGTTTTTCCGAGCCTTTGCCGGCGCTGTGCATCCCGACCGACTGCTGCATGGCGCGGCTCTTGGATGACATCGTAATGAGGTTTTAAGGCGAGGCTGGGGGGTGTCCGGTGGCACGAGGGCTACCCTCACGTGTCGCATTGAAGTGCTTGCCCTCATTTGACTGTGAATAGCGTCCTGGCCTGACATGTGTCCGATCTCGCGCACTCTCGCAACAAAGTGAACAAGCGAGGTCTTTTGTGATAGCCTCGATTCAGAGCCTTCGTGCTATCATTTGTTGAAAGAATCCATCTGATTTGAGTTTGAATTTGAAAATTGATGTCACTGGTACTTACCACATATGAGCAATCTATGATTAATCAGTTGTGTATTGTATTGTCCATGTTTTCGATTTTCATCATCCATCTTATACATCAGTTAATGTTCGCATACTGCCTTCGGTTGAGATTAGCAACACAATTTTCTTCACGTATCAACTTGCCCTCATTCTTCATCAAAACCACCGAGCCAGAAATTCGATCCAGAACCTCTCTATATACCTTTATCCCATTTTTTTAACGCGTTGCTCTCAGTCTCCCTCCCTCACATGGAACAATTTACGATGTTTGAGGCTGCCAATACGTCTTGCGCTTAGGTCTCTGCGGAAAGTTTAGCGTCAGAGCGCCAACAGAGCTGCGCTCTCGTTGTGGTGATAGAACACGCAACGTCCGCACCAGCACGCGACCGTGTGGGGTGGCGCCCTCCTCTCGGAGTACCTGGTGCACGCTACGCACATCGTTTGCTTCCTCTTCATTTCTGCTGTTTCCTTCATTATAATTAGGTTAAGTTCATTTGCGGTGATTTGCACCCGCATTGCCTAGTCTTCATTTCTGCAATTTCAGTCATTAGATTAACTTCATTTGTGGTGTATGTTTCACTCATTGGGTTAAGTTCATTTATCGTGTATGTTTCATTCATTAGGTTAAGTTCATTTGTCGTGTATGTTTCATTCATTAGGTTAAGTTCATTTGTGTTGTACTATGTTTCATTCATTAGGTTAAGTTCATTTGTGTTGTATGTGCTAAAAGGAATTATTGCAACGCTCCTCACGGGCCACTTGTATGCTATGCGCGTATAATTTCTTTACGGCTTCAGTTTAACGAAGTTGTAAGTACCTTTCTTCCAATTCGAATGCAATTTTTGAGTGTTCGTTAGGGATACTCGGAGGAGTCGTTGCGTCCTTGTAAGCTGTAGTATGACAAGAAATATTTTTACAAAGTTAAAAGCCTTATTGATGTTATAAGCATAATCTTTAGTTTGAAATTCAATAGAATATCGCTAAACACTAAGTACAACGATCCAGCAGCGTACAAAAAAAAATGATAACCTCCGAATGCAATTCCGAACCCAAGGGAGCTTTCACGTTTCAAAAACTTGTGTAAAAGTTTCTGTTTAGCCTCACTTTCGCGGATAATTAATGGACGCCGATGTATTTTGTAGCAGCTGAGTCGTTCCCCACCCAAGACGTCCATTACGCACCACAGCTGCTGGCCGCAGCAGCACAGCTCTCCTGCCGCAGAGTTACTGATGTTCGATCCTCTAGTGACACTCTCGTGCGTACGCCCTGGGCAGCCCAACACCTGGCATTCACTCTACCGATTTATGCAATATTGGAAACTTGATGATGTTAATTTTTCACCTCCGGCCTATTTCGTTTAATATTCTGCTGAATGACGAAACCTGACGAATTTCGAGTTCAACATCTACGATGTGTTTTTTCCGCGTGAATTTTTAATTTTATTTTATAAAATGATATTGTGATTCTTTTTTGTACTCTAAAAATTACCGCCCAAGTTTTCTTTTTTAAATTCACATATCATGAGACACTGTGGTGGCACCATTGCTGCTCTTCAAATCTGTAAATGCGACTGAAGAGCACGGAGTTTGTTCCAGCAGATATGGGGCTGGTTGTTGTGGTTGTACTTGTCTGTTTATCTTGTGTTACATTAAGGGCGTTTCTCTCTATTGGGCTACCGAACATTAGACTGCTGCCTCCAGCTGCTTTATATAAACTTGAGCTCTGGGCGTTTCTTATGTTATGTTAAAGGGCGTGTCCAGATCGAGAAGGTGCGGTGGCTAATAATGGTCGGCTGTCTCCTCGGTTATTATAATGTACGAACCCCTTTGTATTGTGCTCTCCAACACAAATTTTTGTCAACTTTAATTCTCAGTGATAGCTTCTCATTTCTCCTGCTAAGAAATTCGAGTAAATTTTACACGCGTGAGCTCTTGTTCAATGTATAAATTACGTCTGGGAGTTATTGTTAGCCTAAACTGACAAATTTTGAAGTTTAACTTGAGTTAATATTTTACTTGTAATTCAAGATATTTTCCTATAATTTTTGCCTACGTGAAAAACTGTGATCAAGTATTGGCGCGTCTAATGGAAAATTTATCAATGAATTACTGACTGTATTGATTACTTTCTCATAGCGTATGTTGCGCATAGGCTGTTATTGATGCACGTGAAATCTATTCATTAATTTGTGTTCGTTTGCTAGTTATCCACATCTGTGTTTCGTTTCTTCGTATCATACAACGTACTTCGCCAAAATGAAGTTCTATTCAGTTAAATAACATATGGTTGTTTTTCTATGACAGATATCAGTTTTTATCGTTTCCATGGCCTTGAAATTCGTTTAACTCAGGTATCGGTGTTAGACACACATCCATGCGAACTCAGGCCTTTCAATTCATGTTGCCGCTGGCTACTGGAATGAAAATCGTTGTCTTGAGTTGGACGTGAGCTGTCCGCTTGGCGTTTAACGCTAGCCGCTATCATTTGTATAAATGGAAACATTTTCGATGTTTCTTTTAAAACCGTCTACTTTGAATTGTTATGTCGCCTACGCGTGATGTAAACGTGATTGGAGTGTTTTGACGTTTTTTATCAACTGCTTTCTTTTGATGCTCCTGTCAAGATGTTTAATGTCTGAGATGTTTTCAAATGAGAGCATATTTTGTTGATAACAAACTTGCATCATACTGTGACCAATGTTCATTTGTTGTTAAGAAAAAATTTGCAATGTATTACGTAAGTTAGCGTTCATGTGGGGAACAAGGGAAGATAGATTGCGCTCAACTTGGAAGGAGGCAGTCGTTTGTTGCGTGTCCCCTCAAGTTTACCTTGGAGAAGTGACGTTCTCATGGGATATCCTCTATAGCTAACATGCCGCATAGAGGCATTTACTTGGGGAGTTGAAGTCTTGCGATTCGTTTTATAGTTCTTATCTTGTATGAGAAGCCGACGTACCATACCGACAACTTACGAATATACACGAATGTTTACGGTACTTCGTCTAGTGTCGTTTTCTATTCGTTGCATCTTCGAGCCGCTCCCTGATGGCTTTGAAACTTTAAACGAATTCAGTGGTACAAGCCTATCTGTGAAAGAGTATAGTGCCCTTGTATGGTACGCACCAAACCTCGATCGCTGCTACTTATTTTGCCTGGGATCCTCGCGCTTGTGGAGATGTCGGCTACAGATGCCGCTGATGGGAGCTAGTCCAGGTGTATTCTTGGTCTTCCATTAATGCACTGCATGACCATCGATTTTGCTTGTGTTTTATGGAGCTTTGCCACACACGGGGAGTTTGCAACCCTTGCCTCACCTTTGTACTCACATTTATGGTGGCCTTTCGGGATTATTTCTATCAATATTTGAAAGTATTTTTCATTGAGTGCTCTTCTGAATTATTAACTTTTGATGTGTACTGCACTATTTTTTCTTCTCTGCATGCAATTCAGTCGGAAAGTGTTGAGTTCACCGGGAAACTTTTTTAGAAGTGTAATCGTTTCGCTTTTTTTTTTGTGTCCATCGATGTTCGATTTCGTGAATGTCAGTGAACAAACGTTTCGTATTTCCCGACATTTGAGTGTTAAGGACACGGTAAATGTCATTTTGCATAACTCAAGCTCTGTCATTTTGCATAACTCAAGCTCTGTCATTTTGCATAACTCAAGCTCTGTCATTTTGCATAACTCAACTTACCATAAACTCGACTGAAGTTCAGCAAAATAGCCTCAACCATGAACAAACGTACGTTTATAACACGACTCAAGCACTGATGTTAACGCCTTGTTTCGTCAAAATCGGATCAGTGACCGAGCTTTGCTGATGTTAGATCGTTTTAAATTCAGAGCTCGGTCATCTTCTTCGTAATCTTTCCAATCTTAGTCAGATGAAATTGCGAAGCGCGGCCGATTTATCGATCGTGAAGAAATAGCGCTTTCATCATTTTCTTTCATAAGCATCGTCGTTTTTGGTTGACGTAATTTGATTGTCGCGAATATATTTCACGCTTACCCGTCTTCTCTGATGGGACCTTCGTGAATTACTCCGCGTCCTAACTTCGTTTGCGCGAGGGGAACGCTGGCGGATAGTTTTAATCTGACTGATTGTGAGTCCTGAGCGCCACTGGTTTGGTCGTGCAGATTTTGTCTTTGATGGCTTTTTCATTAAAAACGAGAGACGAACATTTGAACTAGGGGTTACAAATGAATTGATTTTTTACTCTAATTCTTACGTTAATTGATTTCGAGTCCTAGCTATAATTATCATTTGTTAATGTTTCCTCGTATCTCATAGCAAAATGTTGTTTCAAATTTACTACAGTATCAATGGCGTTTTCAGTCATACTGTTATTACTGCAGTGGCATAGTTTAGATATGCATCGGTGCACACTATTGAGTACTAGAAACTACAGACACTAAAATGAAATGAAGTAATTCATATCGTTCTTGTAGGAATACTTATTTTTTTGTAAAATTGGAGATATTTCCATTGTGGCGGTTCTTGTCGATTTACAAGACAACCTTCGTCCCTTCGAAACCTCCTAGATCTCAAAATCATGTGCAATGCGTCGGACGATCATTATGCAATTCATTTGTTTGTAGATAATAAAGACCCCTCAGGGGGATACAACTATTGTATCTATGGGAATTGGCGCTCCCAGTGGGACTATGTGAGGGCCCGAGCTAAAGGTTAGGTAGGCTTTCCTTTTGTTGCAGTAGAATAGGGTTTTGTTTTGTTACGGACCACCCTTTTTTCGGTTCACTGCTGTCCTGTTTTTCAACACCTACTGCTTCCTTCTTCAACTTTGATCTTGTTTCATAATCTTCTTTCCCAACTTACTGTTTCTATGCCCTTTCTGCGTAGATTCCGCGTTTCCTTAACTCCATACTAAATGGTGCCTTCCTCCTTCCTCTCTTTGGATCGCATTTGTTGCTGCGGGTAGGGAGGCTAAAACTAACGACTAAACTAACGACTAAACTAGATAATAAAGAAGTATCTTAAGAATGATTGCATTCATAACAATGAGTCCAACAATGATCTAACTTTATAATTATTCATTACATAACAAAGAATAATGTTTTAATCATGAACAATTTAAGGGAAAACAATAATTCCCAATGCAAAATTATCCTTATGCATGAACATAGGCATGTCCTCTCTCAAGAACATTTACGAGACGGTCATCCATTGACGCTGTCATCTTTGAGAAACTGGAACGATTAATGTTCCTGAAGTTGTTTGAAATTTCATTCGAGAGTTCAACTTTGCTTGTACACTACATTTCACCGCGATATTTCTTTGATTTGAGTATACACTACTCGAAAGATTCGTAATGCAATTGAACGGGAGCAATTCCATTAGTCGTTATCCAACAATATTTTTCTTGGATAAATATTCATTTATAAGCCATTGCTATAAGACCATTATCATGCATTGAAATGCCTATATGCTTGAAATTCCTGATTTCGGGCCAGAACCAAGGGGAAATTGCTGATGTTGAAAATCTGTGTGTGACAGTAAGTTCGTTTTTGCTCCTGAAACCCGTAATGGTCAAACTAACTTGTCTCCGAGAATGGCGGCCCAGAACATCACACCTCCGCCTCCGGCAGGTGTCTAAGTCTAGAAGGAATATTGCTGCGATTTAAAATCCATCCTCTTGATCTAACATCGGGACTGTCCAAAAAGCCCTAAATATAACCTTCGAAAAATCAACTTGCAGGTATTTCTTGGCATGATAAATTCTAACACATTTTTTCGTTTCTGTTTTCGTTTCTGAAGAGAGTTCTCCGCTGCCATTGCAATTATGTCATATGTTGATCAAATTTACCCTTATCACTATCAATTTTTCTACTGAAATTCACATTTTTTAATTGCGTTCGTGCTGGTTCTAAAGTCGTTTTTTAAGTCGCTTGACCTTACGGTAATAATTGTTTTACCATCAGCGTAAAGTTGGATTATTCTTCCATGGCTCCTAAGAAGAAATTTTCTTTATTTAATAGTGAATTTTTGTCCAAGATTTTAATCAAGGTCAGTTTTTTCAGCCTTAAATTGTCTCGTGCATAATACCGTCCAGCATCAAAAATTAAAGAAAAAAACAAAAAACATACTTAAGTAATAGTTAGTGAGAACTTCTCTTACTGCAATAGATAGCATGTGAAGAAAGTAATGCATGGTAAATATTCATTTTATGCACAACGATGATTTTAAAAATGTTTGCGAAACGGACTTGTTTAATATCACTTGATGCAGTATAGATTGATTTCAAAATTGATCATTCGCTATCATATCACTTTCTTTGTTCATTTATCGTTTATCTCTGCTAGTCGTCAATTCCCGATAATTACGTTCCAAATAGTTATGTTATAAAATATATTTCATTTGCGTACTTGTTTGTACTCTTTTTCAGTTTAGTTATCTTCTATCAACTGGAGTATTTGCAAATACAACCTGCTATGGGCTTTACCTGCAAATATTTAGTTGTGCTAACGATTATTTTGTTACGTTTATCTCTCATACTGCTTGTAAGCCCCCGCAAATGCGTTTTTTTTGCAAGAAAACATTGCAATGCGAAACTGAATTTTTTTGGTGTATTAAAACATCAGAGCCTGTAACTACACTCTCATGGAAAAAAGTGTCTTTTTTCGAGATGGATTACATGTACCAGGTTTTCCTTTCACGCACTCTCAAGCTCGCAGCTCTAACTGCCCCGTTACTCGAGACCCTTTTACTACTCTCTTATCAGCTCGGTTGCGAGCGAAGCTTTGAACTGCGGTGTGGTGTTGTGTCCCATTAAGCCCCTTGTTTACTTTTTATAATGGGCGAGAGCACTCTGTGTTTGTTTTAAGAGGAACTTGAGTGCGCTATCGCAGTGCTCGACTTCTTCTCCCGTGATGCCACTTCTGAAGTGCCGCTCCTGCGTCTCCGCGCCGTGTTGTGACTGCCGGGAGATGCTGCTCGCGCTCAGGTGCCACACTGGCATGCTGCTTAGCAATGTTCCGCTTTTTGCGTTACTTTTGAATTCAATGTGTGCGTTGCTTTGCTTCAACCTTTGGTAGGTATTGTACAGGAGTTCGAAAGTTGTAATTACCATGAATTTTCGACGTTGATATCTCGGATTCGTTTTTGCTTCTGTGCTTTCGACGCTGGAGATTGGAGTTCCAATTTGGATTGTGTTTGTGCTGTACATCATTTGTATGTCTACTGCTCGGTGAAAGCCTTGGCTATCGCTATTGTTTCCCATGAAAATCACGTCACTCGGGCATGTTTGTGTTGAGAAACATTATAATTTTTCAATGTGTTCGCGTTTCAATTTATGAAGTTTTTTAAAAACCCTACGATTAATTTGCATTTCCAATTCTCGTCATATATCTATTTTTAAGTAGAATTAAGTCACGAGTAATCGAAAGCGATGTCAGAATTGCAATTTAATTTTTCTATAGGAATGCAATCACAAATTTAGACGTGTGTTTGAGGTGATGTCATTGTCGTGTTAGAGTAAAAATCGCATGTTGAGCCCAAAATTTTACGCCTATAACATGGAATTTTTCGTTCCGTCTTTCAGTACAAGTTTTAAGTTTAATTGCTTCTTTGATTACTGTAAAAATACCTATTCCGATTGAGCAAAGCAGCCTCAAAACACGCGACTTTTTCCATGTTAAACTATTATCAATATGTTCCTAGAAAGAAAAACTTCACTTTTCCAGGTGAATTAACGTTTACATATTTTTTAAATAACTCAAACCAAATTCAATCGCTCCTTCGCACATGTTCTACATAATGCGAATTTCCTTTGTCTAAGAAAGTTTTGCCAAAATTAAATGTATGTGATGAGTCTGTGCCTATGTAAGCCAGTCCTGTTTTAAGAAGGTTTAATTATTGTGCGAGTGCTTACGCCGATGCCTTGCGTATCCGTCTTTGGTGATGTCTACCAACACACAACTTTTGGGTTCATCTTAACTTCGCGCGTAGCTTTTGGGGACAGTTTGAACAGTCTTCCACGACCAGGTAAAGTCACCGTCGTACCAAACTTATTCAACTTTTGCACGGCATATATTGCTCGGTAAATCTAGGGATAGGTAAGCATTTCAAAAAATTTCCGTACCTCCTACCGGACTTGCGCAAGCCAACAATCTTTGCTCTAAACCTACGATGAGCTCTTTTTCCAGAATACTATATTATTCTCATAAAGTGAAAATGATTATGTTGATGCTTATTTCACTATGTTATCTCTTACCGTCGTGGTGGGTTGCAAATTCCACTTTTATGAACAACTCTAACATATTGAAATGCTTGTCGAATTTGTGCCCTAAATGTGTTCTTTGAAATGCACTTTGAACTCATTCTGAGGGCTGTTGCAACCTAATGCAAGTGCCAGTCTAATGACGCTTGTTACAAATAACGGGATGTGCATAAAAATTTTTAGTTTTGAGAAGTTTTATACATTGCTGGAACTTAGTAAAATATACTTGTGAATAGTTTTACTAAACTTTTCATAATAAATAAAAATGCACATTCGTTCAGCCACATGCATTCGTAAAGGTAAAACAGAAGTGCTTTATTTTGCAAAAATATGTTTTGTCGGAATATTTTTGTTAAATTTTTTGAATTGAATCCGCCTTTCTAAAAACTTGGACGTAAAGTATTTGTTATACGCTCGATGAAATGAAGTGCTATATAAAGAGTTCACACTTATACGTGCTTTTCATATCTATGGGAATTACAGCACTTCGAGGGGGGAAATGTGATGTTCCAATGTTAGGGTTAGGTAGGCCTTTCGGGAAAGTAGTTAAGTTCTTGTTTTGTTACGAACCATCGATTTTTGATTAACTGTTGTACTATGTTAGTATCTACTACAATATTATTTAAATTTTACCGTTTTTCATTAATTTCTTTTGATATTACTGTTTCTATGCGCGGGGCGTGGAGACTGACCTCAAACAGTAAAATTCCCGTTTCCCTTTATTCGTTATTAATTTTGTGCTTTCATCTTTCTTCTCATGGGATCCCCTTAGTTTGTGATTATAGAGAGCCGTAAAATAACATTTGATCAACGGGCATAAATTTGTAAGAAATGTCTACAAGTATCGAACGCTATCGGGTATGAATAATTTCGTCGGTGACTAATTTAACAAATTGTTAAATTTATTGAACTGTGCTGAGTACTCGCGTTTTGGTTGCGTACCTAACACTGGAATTGCGAAGTTTGGGGAGGGTTGCAAAGTTTGGGGAGGGTTGCAAAGTTTGGGGAGGGTTCCGAAGTTTGGGGAGGGTTCCGAAGTTTGGGGAGGGGTTGTGTGAGCCCAGGAGTGCCACCATCTTGCTGGCACTCGGAGGCACTGCGCCCCTCAGCCCCCGCGCAGTCGCCGCTGCAGCCCGCGTATTGATCCGACCTCCGGAGCTGCGACCGCTCAAATGGCACTAGTCTTCTGCCGCTATATCCTCACACAACACAAAATACGTCAATGATTTTATTTTGCATTCGTTGCTAGTCATCAGCCTTTGTTATCATTATGTCGGTAGTAGTTTTTTTATACTTCTTGAGAAGTTATTCCCTTATATTTCTATAAAATTTAGACCCAGAGAATGATGATAACTTTTAAGATAGGCAGCGTGCACGTTATGGTATTCTCATCAGGCACCTTTCTTCCGTTTAGTGAAATTTTGCTATTTTCAATTTCGCCTATTCATGTGCCGCACTACTAATCGATTCTTCTTTATTTACCGTTCCCTTATAATATGCTTATCCTACTGTTTGCCATCCGCATTCGAGGGGTAGAATCCTCATCAATATAAATTTTTAAGTTTGGATATTTTAATGTTTTTTCTGAATGCGAGGTAGAGGGGATTGTATCCCAGTTGTAGTAAGACTTCTGTCAACATCATGCAGAGGTAGTCCCTCTGTGCCTCTTGAGTGTGCCAAACAGTTTACGCCAACCTTAAGACATGAAAAATGTTCCATATTCTATTAACTTATTATAAACATTTATAAATATCGTAACCATTATTTTTGCCTTTAGAATGGATTTTTAAATTTAATTAAGTGTATGCCCTATCGTATAAGCAAGTAAACGCCCTTGAATTGTTCTCATTTCATAAATATCTTTAAAATGATTTCCACAATGTCCAATATTTGTTCTTATTTTGCTCGTTCTGAGATGCGTGCGCTGTGTCCCATTCCATATACAGTCCAAATCCAAAAGGGAGTTGCTCGTTGATGTTGGTATTTGCTGTAGCTCGAAGATTTTTTAAAAATTCATCACTTCATATTGGAGGGACGTTCTAAATGTCGACGCTCTCAGAATTACGGAGCTTTCGCGTAATTTTTCCCTACTTTTAAAATCACAATGAAATTGCGAGTACGATTTTTGAAACGTATCGAAAAATGTGACAACCGTTCTTTCCAATTGACGGTGCGCTGAAGATTATTCTTCGATGTTTTTTGAGGTCTACGTTTTTGAACAGTTTTATTGCTATGTAAGCGCACTTGATGCTTGTCTTCGTTACCAAATAGTGAAAACGACTTTCCTCGATGGTACATCTGGCGCCCGTGTAGAGGAATTACAGATCTGTTGACGCTTCTCAATTGCAGTAGTCTGATGTAGGTTTAGAGACTTCCTCATCTTTTTTTACATGTCTTCATCCCGCGTGGGCAAGCGGGCAGCGCGATATGATTTGACGTTTTCCTGAATGTCTGCATGTCTTTTCTTCTCGTACTTCCTCATTTCGTCCATCTAGATGTTGACGCATTACGCCGTCATTTTGCTTCACTCGATGTTACCAGTCAAAATTATTAAATTTTGTTAGCTAAATGATTTTCACTTCGTGGATGAAATTTATGTTTCATGGTGGTAATCCCCTAAGTTGAAAAGGCATAATACAATTCTTAATATATTGTATACGCGAGACCGTATTCTTCTGTAGGGAAGTAGAGACGTTCCAATTAAACTGATTTTTTGCATAATATACATCGATATTGCACTGTATCAAGAACATTTTTGGATTCTAGATCTCTTCAAAAAGCTCGCTTGTAATAGGAGCACTCAGCAGAAGCCTGTAGTGAAAAAAGGTGTCATAATACACCAACGTCTTCAACTAAAATTCGAAGCGAAAAGTTGGATCCAATTTTTGATCGATTGTCTGAGCGTTTATCGCAATTTACATTTTATTCAATCTACAGAGTTGTTTAAAATGCACGGGAAATGATTAATTCGATGTCCTCTCATTGCTTGGTTGTTTTTTTAATGCACTGCTGTTGTTTTATGTATTGAAAACATGCTTGAATTTGTGTGCAGGTTCTGGCGTACTGTGAACATGTTCACGCCAAGTGGCACTTCAGTGAAGTGCGAGCCATATTCTCGCGGCGGTATCTTCTACAAAACACCGCCCTCGAGATCTTCCTGGCTTCCAGAAGTAAGTGCGCAGACTGTTGATAGAGATAAGTGTAAACTTAATCAAGTTTAGAATGATCTCCGTAGTGAAGAAAGGATCAACACTGCCAAGACTATGCTTATTCTAAATGATTTGGATGGCTTGAATTCAGTTGTCTTCCCTAAACATGCGCACCTGGACGATATCGCCAGTTCGTTGAAGGAAATTGAAAGTGAACGATCGAGTTCTGAGTATTTCTAGGAAACGTTTCCGAATAAATGCTCCGTTAGATGCTTTCTTTAGAAAAACGTTGTCAGATCCAATAACTGTTATCCAATAATGGTTTGTTATTTCATGCAGCGGTGTTGGAAAAAAATTCACGGCGATCCTCTGTTGTTGTAGGTTTTAAATGCATACAATCATGATTTCTCTAAACACGTCTAAAAAAATGGATCTCAAATGTTTACAGCTAGAACTTTTGTGCTCGTGTGAAAAGTTGCGAGTGATTTCTAAGTTTTTATTTTCGTACATATACTGTTAAACTTAACTTCCGCTTTCCGGTCATTTTTTTGTTTATGAATCGTATAAAATAAATGATGACCAATCAAAATCTCCCGCGCACGAATGATTTTAGAGAAACTGACTTTAAAACTGGCATTTGGTAATTTTATCTTGCATCACTAAGCCAACTGGATTCAATCCAGTTTATGGTTTTGATTAATTTGTTTGTAAAACTGGTTCAAGTTATCGAAACTAGGATTAAAGGAGCGGGATCTTGTTTTTTTTGTCTTCCCTCACAGTAAGATACCTTGTCCATGTGTATAGCTTAACATAATTTCGCTTTGAATTTAGAAGACTGGGGAAATTGCAGCATTTTGTTCAATTACGCCTTTTATAGTAAGCGGGACGAGAAGTAATTCCCAATGAAAATTTTCTCTTCCTGCGCTCCTGTTTGTACAGCGGAGGCCGTTTTTCGGGATGTGCGTGAGCCGCACCATAGAGCTAAGGGATCTTGTGCTTTGAGCTATTTCGCTCGTCGTATCGATCCGGTGCAGTATTTTCTGTTTTGTCACTTTCTCAACGCCGAGTGCTTCCTTGATGACATTCATTAATGGTGCTCTCACACAAATGCTCCAAAATAAGAGATAAATTTTCACAAAACTCCTTGTGGGAGTAAAGCGTGAGCTTTAAATGCGAGGCAGGAAAATGCAGGTATTTTATACGAGCGTTGCGTAAAAAGGAAAGCTCCTATTGTTTTGCGCGAACTTTGCTCATTTAGTGCCGTATAAATGAAAACTATGCAGAGCCTGCGTTGCCTTACGGTTGTGCTTTAAATGTATTTGTCTATTTTACTAGACAATGCGCCTCGAATCAGGTTGACGCACCTATTATGAAACACTGTATTTACTTGATCAATCAGCATCATTTGCTGATAATATTCCCTGCTCTAGAGGAACAGAAAATGCCATGCAACTATTAAATAGTCCATCAAATGTCTGGTTTAGGTCACATCTACTTTCTACGATCATTTTTTGATAAGCACTTTGATGAAAATATTATCTGAGTATTGATAGGCATCTTTGTTTCATTGCAATGAATGCGCTGAAGTTTTCACATTAATAACCCTCGATCTAACAGACTTTAAAATCATCATATGATATATTATCAAGCATTGGAACTCGGAAATGAAGGAAACACGAATCCATAACTGTTACATTAATACATGTATGGTCATATAAAAATAAGACGATTAATAATAATGACATTTGTTGTTGGCAGCATCCGTGTTTTTCGCATTTGCGGACACGGCGACGGTGCGACGTGTGGTGAAGGCGTTGCCGCGTGTGGGGGTGGGTATCAAGTACGGCATCCCGCAGACTCGCCGCGCCTCGCTCATGTCTCCTCGACAGCTCTTCCGCGCCGCCAACATGACTCAAAAGTGGCAGCGGCGGGAGATCTCGAACTTCGAGTACCTCATGTTCCTCAACACTGTTGCTGGTCAGAACGGGGCACTTTTCTGCTTGGTCGGTCTCTGAAAACGAACAGGGTATATTTTACCATGACCTCTAAAATGAAACTTGAAACTTGATGCATGGTCTCTTAAACCGAACATGGTTCATTTTAGCTTGGTCTCTAAAAAAGAACATTTCAACATGGTCTTCAAAAATAAAATGAGACTGATACGTTTCAGCATGGTCTGGAAAACGAACATTCATTTCAGCAGGCTCTTGAAAACGAACATGGTGTATTTCACCATGACCTCGGAAATCAAACTTCCAACATTTCCACATGGTCTCTAAAGCCAAACATGGTACATTTCTGCATGGTCTCTGAAAACGAACATGGCACATTTCAGCATGGGCTCTGAAAACGAACATGGCACATTTCAGCATGGGCTCTGAAAACGAACATGGTACATTTCTGCATGGTCTCTAACATCGAACATGGATCTTATTATTGGCTTGCACTTGTTCACTCTTAAGTGATGCTATTATTTTATCCCATTGCTACCTTGACATTGTATGCTACGTTGAATTCGAGTCTGATTTGTATTATTTCTACACCTGATGTTAAAAGCTCAGCATCAGTAGTTTCCAGTCATTTTTCCCTCTTTCAGAGGATGTGTCGTTATTTCAACTAAACACTTGCCTGGCTAAGAGCGCATGTATCAAGTGTATCTAATCGTATTTTGCAAACTAATTCATTTAACGTTGGGCAATAAAACTGACCAAAGTGATTGGTATCGATAGGCCACGGCCTGTGCCGTGTTCATCATATTTTCACCTCTTATATTTAGCTATTAGCGCCGAAATTTGCCTGTAACTCAAGGAAAATGTCCACTGTATGAGCGTTTGGTCCATGTGATGTAGATATATTAATTTACTCTCATTGAAACCGATTTTTCATTCAAATTATGCAAGTTTCAGTTACTGGAACCAATGAGCCTCATCAAAATAGCTCAAGGTCAATCTAAAATTTGACGTCTTTGCCGACCAAATGACTATACTAATAGTGATCGAACAATTTTCTGAATGAGTGTACGAAGTGATAGAGATACATCATGATTTGAGTTTGAAGTAATTTCTATTTGTGTTACGCCATTTAATTTTAGATGATTGAATAATATTACAACTATAAAAGAAAGAATTATTGGCCGCTCGGACTCCAAGAAAATAAAAACATTTAAGTTTATGCGTGAAGAGGCTTCTTATGATGGTAGCGTATGGCTGATGTGACGCCCTTCTCAAAGCTTGCTTTTACCGCAGGTCGCACCTACAACGACCTGAACCAGTACCCCGTGTTCCCGTGGGTGGTCACCAACTACGAGAGTGTAGAACTGGACCTCTCCCAGCCATCCAACTACAGAGATCTTTCCAAGGTGAACCTTTACGCTGAGCATTTCCTTCCGTTGTGACTCTGTGGCATGCATGTAATAGTGCCGAAAAATTTCTTATACCGTAAGACCAGTGTAAATGTTTAGGATTTCCCATTACTGTTGATTACTTTCCTCAGCTAATAATTTCTTTTTTTTTCTAAAAAAATCCAATGTATCGACGTTTCATGTTTGTACTTTATTGGAAATAAATGTTTTCTTCTTTTTCTTTTCTTCTGATGTTAAAAAAAGTTATCATGAGGCTTCTGTACTTTCGTATTTGAAAATTAGCTGTAAATTTCAATTCCCGGACTTCGTTCTTGATTTTGGAAAAGATATGAATTCGTGACCTAAGTAGACGCTAATTTTGAATGCTTTCAAATTTCGTTTAGAGCCAAATGAAATTAGAAAAGGATTATGGGGAGGTGTTTGATTTTTATTATCCCAGATTTGTGTCACTTTTAGTTTGAGGCGCTAACTCTCTCACGTTCAGTAATAGTTGCTTACCCGTGATGAGTAGTTGGTTTAAAGTCGTGCGTGTATGGCATTTCCTTGCATTTTCGTGTGTTGTCAAAAACGTTTTGGCCAAAAAATGAAGACCCCCATGGACTGGTTATAAAACATAGACTTGTTCGATGAGCAGTTGCGTCCCATTTCATCGTCGTTTTCATTCGCAAAAAAAAATTAGTTAACTTACTTATTTATCAATAAATAAATCTGAAAAAGGAAACTCAATTTAGTTCAATCTGCAATCAAATCAATATTTTACCTAACTCACACTTCATTTCAAAATGAGTTGCGATCGTTCATTTTCGACATCAAAAGACGCAAATATCGTACATACAGAATAAATTCAATCAATATGTATGCGCGCTTAAATGTGAAGAGTGAAAGTTCACTGGAAAAAAATGAAACTCCATCCGCGGTATTTAAATAAAATATACTTAAAATTTGGAGTAATGTTTGCGTGTTGTGCAGCCAATCGGTGCTCTGAACCCATCCCGTCGCGCTTTCTTCGAGGAGCGCTACAGCAGCTGGGAGCACGACCAGATCCCGCCCTTCCACTACGGCACCCACTACTCCACTTCTGCCTTCACCCTCAACTGGCTCCTCAGACTAGTATGCTTTTGCCTTCCATTTCTCTAGTACCAGGCATTACTATTGTTGCTCATTTAAACCGAATAGTAGAAACGATCATTTTTTATCTTTAGCGTCTCACCTTTGATATGAATTTGCATGATTTTAAATTGTGGGCCAAATTATATTTATAATTGGGCTAATTATTTCAGCTTCTCTCTATAACATTTGTGTGATTTTAAATTTATGTGCCTAATTATAAAAATAAGTAGCGGTCATTGTGGCATTTGCAATTCAGATTATGTAATTTGTCTTGTAGTGTGATCGGTTCCTTTACTTCAAGAATAATATGATTTATCACCTTTGTTTCTAGGGACTTGACTCGCGTTCAAAAAATGTGCAGAAAACGTATTGACTTAGTTTTCATAGAACTTCATATTGAACTACTCCCCACCCAATACTTTCCTCTCTTTGAACATCTTTGTTGTGGTAAAGGGATGCTAAAACTTTCTTATAATCAACCAATCCCAACCCAATACTCAAGTATTTTGCTTTTTTTTTTACCAGGAACCCTTCACTACGATGTTCTTGGCGCTGCAAGGCGGCAAGTTTGACCACCCCAATAGAATGTTTTCTTCAGTCGCCACAGCCTGGAAAAATTCTCAGAGGGATACATCAGACGTCAAGGTGCTTTGGTGTGATATGAACTCTGTACTGTAACTAGTGTGTCTGACGTGTTATTGATCTTCCCCAACTTTCTCTTGAATTAATGTTGTAAAAAAATTCACACAAAACTGTTTTTATCGCTGCTTACAATACAATTGACTCCCACAAATATTTTAAACTAAATGGAATTTGATAGAAGCGTCAGCAAATTTGGTTATAACGTTCTTACCAACGTGATGTAATTATTTGCACTTTAAAATAAGAAAAAACTTTTTTACTGTAGATTTCATTGTACTGTAGTCACGTTCAGCAATTGGCGTGTTCAGTTTAGATCGTTTTCAGAGATTGTGTTAATTCTAGTGTTTGCGTTATAAAGTGAGCTTTTTAAAACTAACATGTAAAAAACACACTTTCAATGCTCATTGAGTTTGAACCCTGTTAGAAACGATAGTTAAAGTTTGAAATAGCTTCTACTGAACAACCGTGAAAATGTAACGCATTTCGTGCTTAATAAATTAAACTTCTGAGATGAAAATTTGCAATAATTATGCATAAATTTTGAAAAACCACCTATTAACTTGTATTTCACTTTTGGTAACTTTGAAGAAATGTTAGTTCTATACCATCACTTTGTTAAGAACATGAGGAAACGAAATGCAGTTTAAAAGTCATGAAATAGAAAGTCGGTGAATATTCGGAATGCATATCTGCACGCATCGTGTGCTGAGTAACTTGATCTTTATGTTTCATTTTCGAAATGAATTGAAATGGTCCATAGTTGCGTCTTCATTACGAAACGCGTACAAGTTCGTACGTTTATTACTCAGTAGTGATGGCTTGCATTCGTTTGCAGGAGTTGATCCCCGAGTTTTACTACCTGCCCGAGATGTTCAGCAACTGGGGCGGGTACAAGCTCGGCCTCAGCGAAGACGGGCCTGTTGACGACGTTGTCTTGCCTCCATGGGCATCCACTCCTGAGGAATTCGTCAGAATAAACAAAATGGCAAGTCGTCTGGGGTTGGATTTCTTAAATTTTTCTACTCAATGTGCGTCACCCTTGTGACGACGTGATAATTAATTCATCGCTTTCCTTTCTCTCCTATGTGCTCAGTTTGAGACCCTATCTCAGACCGATCCTCTATTTAGTTTTGAATTTGTTGTTATTTTTTGGAAGTTGCTTAGTAATTCCAGTTCTTGTTTCATGTATTAATATTGTTCATTATAAAATTATAGTCTTAATAATAAGAAATTAGGTAATTGATAATATGCAAGAAAAGAGAAAATTACGTACCAATTTCTAAGCAGCGACAGATTTGTTGAATTACTCGTCAAGGCTCTGACCATTTCTCTCAGCGAAACTCTAGGATTTCTTACTATGATAGTCCGCTACTCTCATCTTTATTCTGGCCATTGTTGAGCCGAATTGTTAAAGATGGAGTGTGTTACCCGGTCAGGCGCTGGAGTCGGAGTTCGTGTCCTGTCAGCTGCATCAGTGGATAGACCTCATCTTCGGCTACAAGCAGCGCGGGCCGGAGGCAGTGAGGGCCTGCAACGTCTTCTACTACCTCACATACGAGGGCGCTGTCGAGCTCGACTCCCTGCACGACCCCACCATGAGAGAGGTCAGCGTCTCATTGCATAAACGAACCGATCCTTGAAATTGTCCAGTTGTTCTCGTAAATACATTTAACCGTCCAAGGTCAGCATTTTTGTACTCTTTTTGCCGTTATCACAACCACCGTCATTAAACTGGCGCTGCCATCAGATTGTATCCGATATCAAAATGAGAAAGAAACTGCCACTCGGCAGTCAACTTCAAAGAGTACAATAGGGAAAAAATTTAGCTATAAATACAATAAATTAAGGCTATTTTCGGAAGAGGACCGTATAGTCCTCTGGGGCGTTAAAGGGTTAAAACCCTTATCTAAAAGCTTAATTGTATAGCTCTTGACTGTCATCTTGCATATTCATAGCACTCTATAGCAAAATGAGATCGTATTACGCTAACATTTCCATTATGCTTCAACGTTTATTTTTCATCTTTCAAAGTCTCATAGAAATAGTCGATTTTTTCGCTCTGAACACAAAACGCGTTCAAAATCCTTTCAATTTTCTAGGCTCGCTGGAGTGACTAAGTCGTAGCGCTTAGCATATCTGTTTGTGTGCTCTTACAGTCTAACTTGTAACAGTCATTTTAGGTTGACTTTTGATTGATGTAGTTCATGTGTTTTCGATCTTCTATTGCTCTTCACCTTTGAATTTCGAAACGATCGAATGATTTACTATTAGGCTTTATGGTATTTGAGTTTGTTGCGCAAGGTCCGTCGACATTTTATCAAACTCTGCATTTAAGCTGAAAAATGCGAAAGAATAGGCTAAAGTGTAATTACTAATTTAGGATTGCATATGGGTCCCTTGGATGTACGATTTGGATGGACAATCAAATGTAGGTTGTCACTTGTTCTCTTTTGCTTTTTGTCTCAGAAACACATGACGCTACTTCGAAGTGAATTCTACTAGTGAGAAAAAATTTTGGTTCCAAAGATATCTAATATGCCCCACGATCATTTTTGGTATGAGTCGTAACGACGATTAAGCCTCACTTGACAGCATACCGAGTTGGTCATTTGATTGCTGTTCTTTCTCCAGTTTGTGCTTGAGATCATCCGATAATTTGATGACTCAGATGTGTTGTGAATATTAGCGCATTGTCGATCTACCCTCAGTTATGGCTCTGTGTTGCTAGTCAACTTCCATGTCAAGCTCGCTAATATGAACCATATTAATTTAACTACTAAATAAGATATCGATAAGCATTATAACTAATTCAATATTTCCGGCTATGTTGCAACTATAAATAAAACCTGATACAATTTTCTTAATATGGTGAGCGAACATTGTGGATTGAGATTAAAGTTGACGAAATTTTTTAAATGTCATAGTATGATCATGAAACAGCAATTGTGCATATGTTCTTCAAACCGCGACTTGAGCTCAAGGTGTTGAAGTAGCTAGTAGATAAAGCCTAAATTTTCAGTGTTCCAAATAATCTTTTTAGGAGAAGAACATGAATGACACATTCATTTCAACTCGCTCATTTCAGGCGGTTGAGAACCAAATCCGGAACTTCGGCCAGACACCGTCCCAGTTGCTGATGGAGCCACACCCGCCACGGTCCTCCGCCATGCACCTCGTGAGTGCCGCTGCTTGGGCACTCTCCCGCGCCGACTTTTTGACGAAAAATTTAGAGACTGAAGTTAATTTTGTTTTGGGCTTATATCTTCGATATTATAACGCTCTGAAACGTGATTTTACGTCAATTCATTTCATTGTATAGACTTCGTTGATATTTTTCGTGAATAATTTTGATGTTAATGAAAAATGCGTTCTTGGATTTAGATTTAGACTGCCATCGTTGCATTGCATACTTCTCTAATCTTTCTAGCGTGCTACTCAGAACTATTTTCATTGGGAATTAACTACATTTATTTTGTGATTGAATTATTTCTGCTGTTCTTTTTTTTAATACTAATCCTCTGTAGTCTTACGTTGACGCTCATTACTATATTTTTATTTTACATTTTACTGATGGAACTGGTTAAACTAATTGGTTGTGAATTTTTTTGGTTGTTCGTCTTTAGCTCTTATGAAAATAAGTTCGCTTACATTTCTCCATGTTATGAAAACCTAAGTGTAAGACTTTTGATAGTGTACTTTAGCTGTAATACAATCCGCACTTCGAGCGCACAAGTACTTTTATTTGTTATATCCACCTTTCATCATTGACTTATTTTGTGTGTTCACACGTATGTATTGAGTTACAATTTAATTTCCTTTAACACGTGTTAATTTTTTTCCAACTTCCTCTCATTAATTAATGTGGGCATGGTACTTGCAGTCTCCCATGATGTTCTCCGGGGTGTGCGAGGACGTGTGCATGGTGATGAAGTTCGTGAGCAACTCGCCGGTGTGCCACATCTCTGCCAACACCTACCCTCAGCTGCCTCTGCCCTCCGTCCTCACTGTCACCAGCAACCACCAGTTCGCGCTCAACAGATGGAACTCCAACTACGCTGGTATGCATTGGCTCTCCCTCCTTTCTGATACCAAAGCCTTCTTCCTTTGTTCATTTTCATGCCTTTGTTCATTTTTCTTTTGTTCATTTTCATGCCTTAAACGTTACTTGCGAGATGTTCCTTCTGATGCCAAAGCCTTCTCCCTTGGTTCATTTTCATGTCTTGGTTCATTTTTCTTTTGTTCATTTTCATGCCTTAAACGTTACTTGCGAGATGTGTTGTTTTTCGGCGTATAACAGTGTTTCTTCTTGTTTCATGGATGTTCTATAGGTAAACAATATTTCATTGTTCGTGTGTTTTCAATAATTTATGGTTCATTTCAAACAGGTTTATTTTCAAATCAATACTTCGTACTGAATGTTTAAGTGAAGAAGGATGTTTTGGAAAGTGGTTGGATTCTCATAAATTTTTGGACGAGTTATAGAACTTAGTTTCGACCTATTTAATTTTTTCGATGAGGTACTACAGAAACCAATCAAATTCTATTTCCTATGTTAAAGCCAGTAAAAATATTATGAACTATGAGTATATTCATTTGTTGAGCACAGTGTAGAACCCGAGACTAGCATTTGCTCTTATGTTTACAATTACTGAGAAACATTTGCTGTTCTACCCAATACATTTCGTGCGTCTTTTTTGGACTTATGCATTTTAGATCGAGCTTAAAAGTGAATGTATTTCTCGCTGGTGCTCGCCTTACTACCTTGCTCGAGCTTATGAAAACGAGGTTTTCAGGTGCCTTAAGAATAAAGGAAGCCGATAATGAAAATTAAATATTAAAGTTGGTTAACCGGCTGTAATGTACATTGGAAAAAAAATTTTTGCTGTTCTGTTGCAAGAAAATATTATTTGGTGAGATAGGTTTGCTTTGAATTCTTTGTTCGTTCGTCATTTCTTTGCTTGTTAAACACAAATCTTTTTATGGTATTTATCATTTGAAAAAAGTTGGTATTTTTCAATTTATTCACTTTTCATAGTATTGGATGTTAATTGTCGTGGCAACATAGATACACATGTTGCGAAACCTGTGAAATATGCACCAATAAACGAGGTCAGAATGGAGAATCTTGAATCGCAAAACGAGATTCCATTCATTAGCGCATCGTTTAGGTTTATAATTTATTAAGCTAATGAGCACCTCCGTTGTGTGTTGATAAGAAAAGCCTTCGCACAAACCAAAGTAAACTGTATTTACTTATTCACTGGTGATTTCCGGTGTAAAATTTCCCAGTTACTTTATAATGGGTAACTGATTACAATATTGCGTACAGTTACAGTACAAAGTCCGAGCTACAGCGAGGGCACCCAGTCTCCTACAGCTCTACTGCCACTCTCGATGGACCCTGTGCTTCGTAAGTTCTGACGATGACTGCTATAGCTGCTCGTTATTATTGAGTTTGTTTGTGTCTTCTTATATGTAGTCTTGTAGAAATAGAGCAGTGGCATAATGGTACGTTTTATTAGTGCTAAGAAGAATTAAAATACCAAGTTTATTCTCGTAAACTAATTGTACAAATGTACTTGCTTGTGGTTAATAAATCTTTAAAATAATGGAAGGTACTCCCTGTGCCCTGATCCATATCTCATTGTGAATATCGAATATCGCTCTGTCGTGCATTGCTTATTGCCCTGAGAACAATCGTCAGCTGAAATTGCGTCGAATCTACTCGCACTTCATTCCAGCATCCAATGTTCACTTTTTTATAACCCGACATTGTTGTCGGATCGATCCCGCGGAAATCGGTTCATGTTAGAAGACGTATCTGATGAGACTGATCTAAACAATGTCCATGTCAAGTTAATTCTCCTGAACATTACTCCCGATGTTTGAAGTTTTTTAGTTAAAATATCTCAAAAAATTTAATTTTCCATGTTACTTATACATCTTACAATCAAAATTTTAAATTGATCAGAAATTTAATTTTAAATTTATCTCTGTATCAGAACCGTTATATTAACACTTTGACCGCAATTGGTTAAACTAAAGTTATCCAACTCAAATTTAAATTCAATTGTAGTGAGCAATTTTGAAAATAGCAAACATTAACTGGATCGTGCGTTCATTTGGCTTTAATTAAGCATTTATGAAAATTGAGATTGTGACTACTGGTCGGTCAGCAGCATCATGAAAATCCCCTCCGTGACCACCGATGGCGCATCTTTCGATCAAAGTTTTAATTCAAGAATCGACTGATTTGCGTTAAGATGATTCGTATCGTAGACAATACTATAATAAAGAGTTGACGATAACACAGCTCTTTTTCTTCAGAGAAAACATTGCCAATTTATAGCTCTTGATCATGGAGTAAAATCTACGAAAAATTTTGAACAACATGTTACCACGTAGATGTACTGTTCTTATTGGGCTAGTTTTCTATTTTGGATTACTTTTCAGAACAAGCGAGCACAAGCAGCGGCGGCGGTGGCGGCAGCGGCAGCAGCAGCGCCCAGCAGCAGCGGCGGCACCTCGGCGACAACTTCAGCCAAAAAATCAGAATCCGCAGCAACTGTTTCGTGACCACTGTCGACTCGCGCTTCATCATAGCGTGCGGCTTCTGGGACAACAGCTTCCGCGTCTTCTCCACTGAAACAGGTATGCCTTTGTCATGTTGTTTACTTGGACGTCCTCTCAGGGGGATACAACTATTGCATCTATGGGAATTAGCACTCCCAGGGGTAAAATGTGAGGGCTCGAACTGAAAGTTAGGTAGGTCTTCTTTTTGTTGAAATAAAATGTTTTTGTTGTGTTAAGAACCATCTTTTTACGGTTCACTGCTGTCCTGTTTTTCAGCACCTACTACTTTCTTCTTCGACTTTGATCATGTTTCATGAACTTCTTTCTTAACTTACTGTTTCTATGCACTTTCTGCATGGATTTCGCGTTTCCTAAACTCTATACCTATATGGTGCCTTCCTTCTTCCTCTCTTTGGATCGCCTTTGTGGCAGATAGGGAGGCTTAAACTAACTAATAATCTAATATAATATTCACTTGGACGTACTCGTCTTTGTGGTCCAAAGAACATACGTATAAGTGATACCTTTCATGTGATGGGAACCCGTTTCAACGCTAATTGGCTTCCTACATGATTTATGTTTTTATATTTTTTTTCTGTACCTTGAGCGCAAAAGTATTTCAATTTTTTTCATCTGTTATCATTACTGTCATGTTAATACGTATGTATTGAGTTACAATTTTATTTGTTTTAACAAGTGTTAATTTTCACCTCACCTCAATTAGTCTATTCACCTCACCTTCAACGTAATGTACTTTGTTGTTACTAATATTATGGTGTTAATTTTTGTACGATTTGGTTGCAGCTAAGATCATTGTTACGTATATTATGATGTAAATTTCTGTATGATTTGGTTGCAGGTAAGATCATTGTTACTTATATTATGATGTTAATTTTTGTATGACTTGGTTGCAGCCAAGATCGTGCAGATCGTATTCGGCCACTACGGTGTGGTGACGTGCCTGAGCCGCAGCGAGTGCAACATCACCAGCGACTGCTACGTTGCGTCTGGCTCTCAGGACTGTACCGTCCTGCTCTGGCACTGGAACGCCAGAACCCAGGTGTGCTATTTCTACATTTAGCGTTAATTTGCACTTGACCTGACTCGAACACTAATTTTTTGCTGTTGAAAATGGCCTTTAAAGGAGCGTCACGGGGTGTATCAAAATGCTTTGACTGAATATTGGTGGGCGTTGAACGTTACCAGCAGCATTAAATATTACTCCATTTTTTGGTGTCACTTACAGTGCCTCTTCATTTTCCTGTTACTGAAAATAGCTACATTATTTCTATATCAGCAGCTTCCGTTTCCTGTGACCAAACTCTGTCATTTGTCCTTTGCCTCATCTATGAGTGATGTAAACTAATTTATAATTTGATCTGCGGTAATAGAAACAAAATTTATGTTCCAGATGATCATGGGGGAAGGTGACTCCCCGACTCCGCGAGCCACGCTCACAGGCCACGAGTCTGAGGTGACCGCTGTCGTCATCTCAGCAGAGCTCGGTCTCGTCGTCTCTGGCTCTCAAGGTGAGCGGCGAACTGCTTCCATCCGGTGCTTCCTTGTTTGCTGGACGTCTCTTTGCGCTCTTGTGCACAGCTCTTTGTGCTCTTCTAATTGTGTCTTTACACAAGTTTGGGCTCTATTTAATTTAATTTTGTGTTTGTGCTCCACTTCTTTAATTTCCGCTCTTTACAGCATAGCTGTTTACTAACATTCTTCCTCCGAGTGGGAGTACACAGGAGACTTTGAAGGGTTAATTTTTTAGTGCACGTTTAAAATCTTCTACTTATGAGTAGATTTGCGTCATCTAAATGTATAAATGAGGAAACGTTTTTAGCTTCCTGAAAACATTTTTCAATCGATCAATTTGTGTTTTTTAGTCATAATACTCGTCAGGATGAATACTTTGTTTTTCCAATAGCAGTAATTTTCATTTTAAAATCTGACTGCTGGGGAGCCTCATTATTAGGAAATCGATATCAAATGTCGGGTGTCTTTGTAGTGTTTAAATTGTATAACATAGTGAAAGTGTTTTTTGTTTAAGAATTTTTGTTCAAAAGTTTCATGATTAGAACTTAAAATTTACCTCAACTCGTTCTTCATTGATGCAACACTCTTTGCACATCAGGCGCCATGCTTGTGCATCCTTTTATTTACCGTGCAGACTTTATGACAATTTCTCATAAAATAAAAAGGCGAAAAAATTGTAGTTTTAATGTACCTAAGACTAGTATTTTTCGCGTGCAGATAAATGTTCAAAACCAATTTTCGCTTCTGATTACGTATTCAAAATGATGATTTGAGCTCTTAATGAGTGCGAAAGTAAGGTTGGCGATTTAAAGCATTTAAAGCATGATTGTGGCAGTAGCGGAAAATCAGCAATGTAGATGTCAAAAATTGTTTATTCGCTTTGTTTTTAGGCACATTTTTATGTAGATAGTAAAGATCAATAAACCCTTCTTTGTTGATACTGAATAAGCATCATATTCACCGTTGAAGACTACAACTACACCGATTCAAAGTTTCAAAATTTCTTAAACAAGCTTGACTAATGCACTGCGATTTTCCGCTGACAGCTTCAGTGATTGAGACACTTCACTAATCCACTATATGACTGACTGAAACGTCAGTAGTTAAATGAGACTAATTGAAATTCTTGTACCTTGTCTTGAGATAAAAATTAGCTTCGCACGAAAATTTGAGGTGTGGCGAACAAATTCACTGTGACGGTATGCCGACGTATAGCGGATTCTAAAGTTAGTTTGGCAATATTTCAGACGGCCCTGTGTTGGTGCACACGACTGGCGGGGAGCTGCTGCGGTGCCTCGACGGAGGCGAGGGTGCTCCTGGACACCTGGCGCTGAGCAGAGAAGGTCTCGTGGTGGCAGTGTACGGCAGGGGCCACGTCACCGCCTTCACCATGAACGGGTGTCGGCTGCGGCACCAGCAGCACACTGACAACGTTCAGGTCGGTACTCACGCCACGGTAGTGGAAACAAGGTAGGTTCAAACCAGTCTTTTTTTTCGTTGACGGTGTGGTTTTGCTGACATCACGGTAACGAACCAATAGCAGTGCTTATATTGCATCTGGTAGCACTGCTACCCCCAAATCTAACTCCACTATTGGCCTAACGACATGGCGTTTTGATGACGTCATAAAGTTTGTTTGAAATAAAGCCTTTCTATTGGCTAGCCGAACAAGAAGAGGTGTATTTTCTCCTATAGAAATGACCCTACCTTGTTTCCTCTACCGTGGTTCACGCTTCGGAGCCGTAGCGCCATTTGTACAGTCTTTTTCAGCTTGCTGTGCCGTGAGTCGCGATACACTAACGAGTGCTCAAAGTGACTCCCTGCTCATTTTGATTCATGTGTTCTTTTAAAACATCTAACTAGAGAAAGCTTTAATTGGGGTTCACGTGTTGCTTGAATGCTTGTTGGTGTCTCATGATAACTCACCATGGTGTCATATAATAAAGGTATTGTAGATTTTTGCCATAGAAATTTGGCCTCAGAGTCATCTGAGAATTCACGTACATTCATGTCCTCTCTGCTTGTTAGTGTTTAAATTGCCACTCATTCGCTTAATTTTATTTTACTCGCTATTTAGGATGAGTATCAACGTTTTACTGAAAGATTTTCCAGTTCTGTTTGCATGCTATGAATTTTATTCAAATGAAAATTTTGATTACCCATTATTTATTTAGACGTTTGAATATTTTTTGATGTGGGTTAAAGGGAACTGCTTATACTCTATTTAGGGAAAGCTTCATCTAATATGATGACTCCTCATACAAGAGAGAGACTACTAGTCCTTGACGGGGCTGGTTCGGGGAATCAAAAACTGGGTGATTAGAATCCACAATTGTGTACTTGCATGCACACACCATGCGAAAGGTTGATGATACTTTTTCAACTAGTATCGATAGTCCCATTAGACGTTATGATGAAGATACAATCTCCAAATCTAATGTGTTGACTCAACCCTCTGAGTAACTTCTTGATGCCCTCTTATACTGCGGTTTTCATTAGCTTTGTTTCTTACTTGATTTTGCACACTGCATAGTCAGGCCTCATCTAAGTGCGAAAACAAGGATTTTGCAATTAGAGCTCATTTATAAATGGCAATACCTGAACATTTTGTTTGCTTTTTACAGAAAATTGCCTAGTCCAGGTGATTCGGTGCAACCGGAACCATGTCCCGGAAGAGTTTGTGTTGCTCTTTCTCCCTCACCAGTCCTATGCTGACTCGTATTTTATTCTTACCCTTCAGTCGTAATGTACAGGCTTTTTTTGTAACTCAAAGAATGAGAAAGGCTTCGAGTTTTCCCAGTGAAATTAATTTCTATCACACTAATTTAACAACCATCTTTCACCCCAGAGATACAATTATGCCGTTTCTATGACCAGTGCCTTTAAAAACAATTGACGTTTTGAATTTGCATGTGTGTCTAATAACTGTGAAATTTTGCTGCAGTGCGTGATCCTGAGCCGCGATGGCGAGTACATGATGACTGGAGGCGACAAAGGCATCGTGGAGGTGTGGCGCACGTTCTCTCTAGCTCTCCTGTACGCCTTCCCCACCTGCGATGCGCCTGTGCGGTCACTCGCCCTGTCGCACGACCAGAGGTGCGTGTTCTTAAAGCTTGGTTACCCGAGCGTCGTCTTCCAATTAGCATTACGTATCCATTGGCAGCGTTGACTGAAGTTGCCAGTTGTTGAGTGTTCCTAACACCATCAGAATGCTGTTTGTTTTTTATACTATACGACAGCGAAGTAGTTAGAAGGCACGAATAAATTACGTGGACTACTAAAATAGTGAATAGATCTTTTCTCTTGTTTAAGAATGCAAGATAACTTTTACAACATTCGATTAAGACTTGTTTTCATTCTGACCCAAAAACCCTTATGTAGCCAAACCACAACCTCAAATCTGCCTCTAAAACTTTCTGCCATGTTACGCAGCATGTCTATAGAATTTTGTCCTACGCCTTTATAATTAAGCATTTCAGGTATTGTGTAGCAGGAAGGGCAAGCCTTAGACTTGAAAAATTCGTGCTTTAGACGAAAGAGTAAAATCGTTGAAGTTGAGCTTAGATATTGGGGGTGTGAGCGACGTCATTCATTTCGCGAGGAAGTGCACCACGCAAGTTTTGTGACGCACTCATCTCTGTTACTTGGAGGTCAGCACCACACTACAGCACCAGTGTTGGGGCTTTGGAGCACGACCCGTGCGTGTTGCAGTCACTCTGATTGACGAAACCTTTGTGCTCCGGTCTGTCTCTGAGTCTCCCAGTTATGTGCGCAGCCTATGGTTGAGGCCTGCTGAGGAAGTTGTGTTATGTTACTTTTTCCTGACTCATAACACGTATTAGTGAATCCTTTATAGGAATCAGTTTGAACGGAAATCTTCAATGCTATGTTAATTATGAATGTCAACACTTTAACTTTCCATCTCTGACACCTGGGACTAAAAAGAGCTTGAAATAAATTAATTTTGGTTACGGTGATCAATGAGAATTTTAAGTACAACGAGGTTTCAACTCTTTCAACAGATATCATCCTCTTCAATTACTATAAGCACTTCAGTAGAAAGTATAATCTAGAAAGAACATCACTAGTGTGATGTTCTAGCTTTCAAAATCGTTTTTTCGTAGCAAAATTTAGAATTTAAGTGATTCATACGTACGCTTTTTCTAACAAAGCGTGTCATTTGTTTGTTGCGCAGATTTTTGATGGCGGGCTTGGCGACCGGTTCGATCGTAGTGTTCCACATCGACTTCAACAGATGGCACCACGAGTTCCAGCAGCGCTACTGACTGACGGTGTAGTCGTCGCGCTGAGCGACGCTCGCATCTCCTTCGTGAGACCCCCGGACCACTTGCATAATATTGTTGTTAATAAACACGTTATCTTCATTGATATACAGTACTTAAATAGGAGGTAATGATGTATTTTTACCCTCTCACTCCTAGACGGGTGCTGGAAGCTAACTCTTTCGATTATTACTCATAACTACGAGTGAAATAGTTTTTTCTACAATTAACTCACTTGGGTTGCAGGTGCATTTCAAAAATTTGAATATTGGGATCAAGTTTGAGCGACTCTTGTAGAGTAAGATCCTTTGGCCAAAGTAAATTTTACAGGAGCTGTAATTCATGACTTAAATAACTGTATATTATATTCCAAAGCTTTGATGAGGCAATTTCACTGTGGTGCTCGTTACAAATTTCTGGAAGTTTTAATTTCTATAATTTTGATCAACCATCGTCGACGAGTTCAAAGGTTTTACTATTTTATTTTATTTTTATTAAATAAAGTAGAAATGACGAGTTTTTCTCACGATAAAAAAAAACGTTTTAGAAATTACTCTTTTCGTGAGTATAGGAAGGAAACACGTGTTCGATTTTTTTTGTTTCTCCATTCTCCCGTTGGTTGTTGTGCTACTAACTGATACAGAGACTCACTGCGGAGGTGGATGAGTTGGTGTTCTCATGAGTACCTGGTGGATAATTTGCATATTTTGATCTTGTCACTGCATCAACATTCCCGAGTTGACCGGGGAAGTCCCCGACGATGTTTATACCCAATTAGGAGCTTCTCTAATTTAGCTCTGAACGCAGCGCTTCAATGAAGGGAACAGTTTGTGCGTTTACTTGTAGGAAGCTATTGTACAAAGCTTTTCTAGTGGTTGCGTCTAATGAATTAAGTAAAATTTGATGATACCAGTTGCAGCTTTAGCTATAGAAAGATTTTTGCATTTTGCTATCTATTTGCTCATTAGCTTTGTGATATTTTTCTGTTTATTGGAGTGAAGTAATGCAATTGAAAATAGGCGATGTCTCTTTGGAAGGCCCTCTTCTACCTTAGTGCGGGCTATGCAAGCGTAAAGAAGGGCTCTGGAAAGTTTTATGGTGTGACTCATTTTGGTGCTGCCTAAGTTTCTTTTCTCATCTCATTGAGCGTTCCAGGACCCACATTTCCATGTCTACATTGCCGCTGCTGCTTGATGCTTACGTTCCCAATGAAGGGAACAGTCATACTCTCTCAGCTAATGTTCCGTTATAATTGCTTTGTTTTGCTTGACGCAATACCATTTAGGGTCGAAACTTGCATGAGCGCTTTGTTATACTAAGACATGAGCTTGTCCGCCGCGTGAAAACGAGTCTCCTTTTAGACTCGAGTTCATCCTGTGCTTGCGTGTGATGTGATACAATTTTTCTTGCTAACTGAAGTTGTTACGGTGGACTTTTGGATCGCTATGGATGAGGTCTGTCAGTAGTGCTCCGCTTATTGTTGCGCTGCTACTGTTACTACTACTACTATTGCTGCTGATGATGCTTTCAGCGCATGTGTCTGCTTGTGCCGTCCTTCTCATTCCCTCCACTTCTTTGCCCTCTTCCTTGCTTGTAATCATGCTGTCTTCTTGCTCACCGCTTGTGACTAAAGCTACTGTTCGTTCTGTCTTTGGTTCCCAATACATCATTTTCAACTAAATTTGTACATCACATAGCGTGGACGTTATTAAATTGCTAACCGCTACGTCTTAATGCAAGCCGTGTTTTTTTAATGTCAGTGTGCTTGAATTATAAAATCTATTTCTTTTAACCATGTTCATTTTTAGTTCACTATTTGAAAATTAAACGCTAATAATGATGTTAATTATTCTGTTATTCTGTTGTGCATGTGATATTACTTCGATTTCTTCCAATTACGGCAAGGAGACAGCTGATTCCGTTTGCAGCCGCACGTATTGCTTAGCTCTACGCTTCTTAGAGTTTAGCTCATCATGTCGAAATATTTTTTTGTGCCGCAGATTACTTTTTCTTTCCATAAAATTTACGAGTTGATTTTGATTCTACGTTTTCTTTGTGGGTAGTATAGTCCAGTATTCCGTTCGCAATAACAAGTACTTGTGTCTGAAAAACGTCTCCCATGATTTTCTTTCGCACCCTAACACAGTGCTTAATCACCGCTTTCACATGTAACACTATCCGTTGTACCTTAAAAAAAATTATCCTGGATGCCTACTTTCTAAAGAGGCCATTTTAGTCTTACACAAGTTCTCTAACATCAAGTCAAGAAAGCTCTTGTTCGTGTATTGCCTCGTGGTTTAGGTTTTACTCACACACTGTGTAATCAATTCATACCAGTTCTGCTACATAATACAGTTGATAATCATGCTGTGTGTATCTGTAGTTTTTTGTGTAAATTTATGGCGGCTGTAATAATATTCTCTTGTTTAATCTAAAGATATTCTAGCTTTTATATATAGCTGTAAAGAATAGACTAACTAAACTTTTTCTATAGGAAGCCATGTGACGAAAACATCGGATGCCATCGAGCATTTGTGCTGCCGGGGCAAAGTTGGAGGCAGTTTGTGGCGTTCGATGATGATGGCTTGCTAGCGTTCTATTTTATAGCGAGTGAGCTCAATCCTCATTAGAGTTTGATGATCGTACTTATACATGCTTCGTTGTTTCTTTCCATATATAGCCTGTTTTAATTCGTTTCTAGGACTTGAAATTCGCTTTGTTTTGTCATGCAGTCCCGTTGTAGGTCGTTTTATTGACATTTCTCTCGATATGTTTCATCATTTTTTGTTTCATAATTCTAGTTGTAGTGTAGACACCCTAGACTATGAAGCAAAATGAGTTTGATGTAGCAAGCATTGCCATTCGTTGCGTTCTATGAGCTAATTAGTCGGTCATTTGTTTGACGGTTTTTATAAGTTAGGATTATAGTGAATTTATTATTGCTATATTGTCCTGAGCACGAGCTTGTAAATCGATGCTACTACTTGTCTAACTCGAAATCATTACATTACTGCTTCTAAGAATTTATCTGTGTTTCATTTCTTCCTCTAATGACCTAAATTAATCTAACATTACGCTTCTCAATCGAATAATTCAGAATTATCGTAAAAAAAAAAGCATTCTAGAATTGAGTTCAAGTTTACTCTTCTACAAATCTGCAATACTAGCTGTTTCGGGATAAAAATTAGGATATTCTTATATCTCTCAAGGGGGTTTGCTAATTGTGTCCGTCATAGTTAGCGTTCCCAGGGGACGTAGCGCTCCCCAGAGATGGCCTGATTGCTTGTAGCTGATTTCCCAGTAATGGATGTGAAAATTTGCATCGGGATTTAATCACTAGATTGTAAAATTACGAATGAAAATTTTCCAGACTTCTGACTACTAACTCTGAACTATTTTAATACTGATTACGAACACAGTGATGGAAGTCATTCTATGTCCTGTATGATTAAAATCATGGTGATGGTAGATGTAACAATCACAGTGACAAGATAATGCTTTTGACAATTGAATGTTTAGGGAGACCACCTCTGTGGCTCCTCCTACCTGGTTTAGTGTAATGTCAATGATTATCTCGACATCTGTGTACTTCTTTAATTGTTGTGGGAATAAGAGGAAAATGTGACTGAATATACGAGACCTTTGGTGGAGTTTGGTCCGTGCCATAGAAGTGCTGATAAACCTATTTTATTGCAACTGCTCGACTCCAATGAGATGATATTTTGATTGTTTCTCTCTCAAAAAAATTAACCCTCGACTCAGCTCAGAATGCCTCATATGGTTTGTCTATCAATTAAGGACCTTTATATTAAGAAACTTTCAAAAACAAATGTCTTTAATGCATTTCATGTATCGACTTTTTTGGAAATGTTTTTTTTTTCGCAAGTCGAAGTGCCTGAGCTTGAAGGAGACACTTGTGCATCGACTGATTTTGGCGTGCCGCTCTGTTCGTTTTGGAGAGAGGGGAAAGAGAGAGGAAGGCTGAAGAAAATGGAAAACGAATATCTATAAGAAACGGAAAGAATTGAGATAGTACTTTGGGACTCGGTGAAAATATCAACTCATACGAGTGAGAAACAACTTTGGTAGCTCTTTCGAAGTGATAACTAAATAGTCTTTGATCTAAATTGTCGTTAACCGAGTTTAATGTCATTACTATGATTTATAAACAAATTTGTATCAGGCTAATTTTCTAGACAAATATTTGCAAATGTTTTTCGGAAAAACAAGTACTCTTCTTTCGAACAAAATTACTAAACAGTACAGCCTCTGATATAAAAAATCAACGACATTGACTATACTGAACCGATGTAATATCCTGACTTCAATAACGTTGATAAGAATATTGTTTATTCAGTTTCACACATTTGATTGTTTGGTCGAGAGCGTATTATCATCGAAACTCCAGTGCTTAGGTAAGTAACAAGTCGTTCACAGATGGTTTCAATCATACTCGACGAATAGTCCGGAATTTTTAGTAATTATTGGATATAATGTCATCTAAACCAGAACTGCTTAACAATTACCTATAGCGTTTCAAAAGGATAGGTCTTAGGAACTCTTCTATTTTGCATATTCGTCAACGTAATTGTTAAATGTACTTCATTCTTTAATGTTATACATTTTCCTGGTGCTAGGAATCTCTCTTCAACCATTCCTGGTCAAAACCATCATAGAATAGTAAAGAAAATAAATGGCGAGCTACTAAAGTCGAAGAGTAAATGAAATATATGTGTCGGTAGAATTGAATGCCTCCTATTCTCATATGTGTGCTTCCACCCGACCCAGTGGACACTAACCCCGAATTAACGGGCCCTACTGCACACAAATTACCTGGCACCCATCTGGAGCCGGTAACGCTGAAATAATGATAATTAATGACAAGCGGAACATGACTAGCTTAGGGGCTCACCTGAAGATTTCGAAAATTATGTGCAGGCGAACACTCTTCAATTGTCTCGCCTACCCGCTTTTGCGGCGAGAAACTTCCAGAACTAACTGGCACAGAAAACATAGTCT